>PVJA010007621.1:0-67665 GCA_004027025.1 Myocastor coypus
TGTCCACCAGAGCCCATGCTGTCATACATTCAGCTTTCGGAAGATGACATCATGAGTGTGTGTCACTGATCATAGTTATGTGATACTGAATTAGTCCACTGACAGTGTAATGCTTAGAGGGGAGGTCTGAAGGCCACTGTGCCCATGGCCTGGAGAGTATATATTCCTTCTTACCTTCAGGGAACACTGCTTCTGCTGGCTAGACCAGAACTATCCCTTTGCTGCCACGCTACTATGCCTTGGAGCCAGCCAATGAAGACTCGAAATCTACAAGCTAATATAAACTTTTCCCTCCTTTAATTAAAGATAACATGAAAATTAAGTTTTCTGAGTAACAGAAGAGTTGCAGCTGAAGAACAGAGGGATATTTCTGCCTGTGAATTCTGTTTAACTCACTTCAATTGTAGCATTTGTTTATTTCTGTGTAATATTCAGGAGATTTGAAGATCATTAGGTACATAGTACTGAAATGTGAAAGTGCTAGATATTCTTATAGCAAACTCTGGAATCCAGAAAAGGAAAAGTAAGTAGGCAGAAAAAGAAAAGATTTTTCTATGAACTGAGAGAAAAGGGTGCTAAACGATTAATTCATTCCTATGTCTCAAATTCCTTGCCAACTTTGATTACTGTTCACCTTCTATCCTTCTAGGAAGAAAAGACTGAAAGTGTTCTTTAGTTATAAAGGTGAATGTTTGAGGAAGAATATACTGAGGCTTCTCACTTTATTTTCCAGTTAATGGGAAATTATGATTATTTATATGCATATTTTCTAACAGTGCTTCTAAAAGTCATAAGTGGAAAATTTAATGAGTTCTAATAGCTGCATACATTAACCTCAACCTTTAATAAGGCATTTGGCACAAAATTTTGTGATTTGTAGTAACGTTTTTTTTTGACTGAATGTTGAAGTTACATAAAGAAACACATCTACATTTGTGGTCGGTTACGCATCACCAATATCAAAATTTGTTGCTTTACAATTGGGTAATCAAGCACATTTAATAATTTCTACTTGTACTGAATTATGCTGCTTAACACAGATTTATATTTTACAAAATACAATTTTAAAACACTATTGAAGCACTACAGCTCATAAATAATTTTGTAGCAAGCAAGAGAATTATGTTTAATTGTTCTTCGTTTAAGATTGATATTCAAATTTATACATGGACATTCTGACCTACCACAGTGAAGTAGAATGCATTTATATGTGTTATGAAATATTGAAAAGAAGTTATAATGAAATCCTGGTTAAATGATCAGAGTAAGGTATTTTAAAACATTTGAATTCATAAGATAAACCATTTTCCTAGAATATATCTTTTTTATGAGCAGAATAGATTTATTAAGAGAAAGAAAGCTCCTGTCTGAGAGAGGGAAAAGAGGGGTTACCTAGGATATATTCTTAAAATTTGTCTTCAAATATTAATTTGGAACCCCCAAAATATGACTTAAATACTGTGGCTCTGTCTGAAAAGTATTATCATAATGTCTAATATTCTAAAGTCTGTAAAATAAAATTTATTCAACATGTTATTTCAAAGATTAATACAGTATATATAGTTGAGTGACTCACAACTTGCTCATTTAGAGAATGACCGATGACACTGGCAGTCTTATCCTTAGAAGCAGCCTAGTCATGAAATTATGACTGAGATTCTCATTTTTTAATTTTTTTTTTAAATGATCTTCCCAGAAGATATTTTATGTAGGCAATCACTCTTGTTTTTGTTCTTTTCTGCTAGAAACACTTAGTCCTTTCTGATGAAATATGAGCCATCCTTAACCAAGTGAGGTGAATTTGAGTGTATTGTCATAAAAATAAGGGAGAGAATGTCTGAAGGAACAAATGACCCCAAAGCAAATCATGAAGGAAATTGAATGAATGGTTATATGTTCAGTCAATGAAGCATAATTAATTGCATGAAATACACATCTAGAAAGTAGCATGAGAGATTACCTCTATTGATTAAGTCTATAAAAAATCTTTTCAGTTAATTATTTCTGAGGCTTTTTTTCCTGGAAATTTCTTATAAAAATAAATCAAACACAAAATAATAGAACCATTTGAAAATTTTCAGAACATTATATTTCACTGCCTATGATTTCTATGCTTTGAGTTGGAAAGACGACAAAGGAAAAGTAACACACACAGACACACACACACACACACACAGCAAAAATGGACAAGACACATACAAGGTCACAAAATATTAACACATATACAAGACATTAAAATTTAAGTGAGACAAAGCTATCACAGCACTTAGAGAATACTGTACTTTCTTATTGCAGGGCAGAGCATGTATCTACTTTAACACCCGTTTTATTGGTATACTTCTGACATACCTAATGATCGTTTGCATAGTGAATATGTACCTATGCGTATTATATCTCAATTCATTTTTTCCCATTTCCCTCCCCTCACTGCACCTATATTTGAAGGAGAAAAGTGAATTCTCAATAATGACCTTTCTGAAAAAAAAAAAATCAAACTCATTTAAATGCAAAAGTAATACTGCCAGAAAAATCTCACACTGCACAGCGCATATTATTCATTGAGAGTCTGTCTGACTGTCTGTCTTATATTGCATTCAGGCTCTTTGCCCCAGGTTGGGCATAACATTGATATCCATCATCCCAGCAGTGCTAAGACCTATAATCCCAATGGATCACCCATAACCCCAGTGGATCACGAGTTAATCTCAAATTCTAGAAGTCCCCACCCCATGATTGCATGAGGCTTTGTGGGTACAGCTAGACATAAATCACAACAAAGAGTAAAAGGTAGAGGAGCAGAGTACAAGCCTCTTTCGCTCCCTTATACTGTATGCAGGACACCTGCTCCAGGGCAGTGTAATATTCACACCCATAGTCCCAGCATTAGACCATGCATCATCCACAGACTCAAACAGCCCAACTCTATGGCTGCATGAGGCTTTGGGGGCATATGTAGGCATAAACTATATCAGGTAGTCAGAGCAGCCGCAGCTGTCTCAGAAGGCCTGGATAAACTTTATTGCTGTGTGTTGGATTGTATTCAGCCAAGTTTGGGGTAGTTAAGGATATATAACCTGCCACATCTCACTGCTCAGCTAATTTTTTTTCTTGGACTGCCACTGACGCAGCTCCCTCTGCCAAGAAGTCTCCAAACGGCTCAGTTGTGGATGAGAAAAGTGCCAACAGTGCGTGATTATCCTGATGATGAACCGAGCACCTTATATCTAGATTTGCATGTAACTGTCAGGGGCCTGACAAAGATAAATATACTGCCAATTCCCACAAGGTGTCAAAGAGCAGTCCTCAGTTTAACGGGTTAGAAGGTGTGTGGGCTATGGTATGCAGCTAAATTGGCCATACACGGAAGCCCAGGACCCTCTCCCTGCGCCACCTTATTTGTCCACCTGTACTGTTACTCCTCTATGTTGATGACTGTCCCAAGCAAAGATCAGAGGTTTTTCTTTCTTTTGAAAGAACTGACAATGAGGACTTTAGCTTTCCTGGAATACCCATAACTTTTCCATATCTTACTGTTCTTTTTCATTGTATTGACCAATTCACTAGTTTGGAGGCTTACAAAACAGGCTGTGGGCCAATTTTGGAAAATAAAGTTTATTTGTCAATCCATAGTTTAGAGGGAATAGAAACTCAGTGGCTTTCTTTCTTATGACAGTCTGCATAGCTGATCACACACACACACACACACACACACACACACACACACACACACATACACACTAGAGTCTCAAAGGCATAGGTTACAAAAACCAATGAACGTCTGCTTTCATTATTCTAAAATTGCATTTTGACTTTCAAATCTATAGAATATATCATCTATTTTATAGAACATATCATTTTACTCATTTTATATGTTAGTTATCCTATTCTGCTAGATTTCTTATAGCAAATATTTGCATAAATAAAATAACTTATGTACTCAGTACATTTTCATTTCTCTTACATTTTAAAATTATTTACTATTCATTTTTTAGTTTTAATAGTAAAAGTTGGCTACTGGTGAAGAATTTAAATAAGGTAGATAAATAGTGGGCATAGTGGTGCGTATCTGTAGTAGCAGCACTTAGAAGGCTGAAGCAGGCGCACCTTTGTCAGTTCAAGGCCAGCTTAAGCTACACTGTGAAACCCTGACTCAAAAAGAGAAAAGAAGGTTTAAAAAATTGAGGCATATAATATTGTCAAGAAAAAATAATGAGTGAAGTTCTCTATCTCTGCTATTCTCCGAATTTCTCCACATTTTATGAACACTTTTATTACAATCATTCATATTCTAGAAAGATGGAAAGGGAATAAATACTTTTTCCACATGACAGCATGTACTATAATTTGACTTTTTAAAAGTTTCAGGTATATTTTAAGGAATTTTTTCCATTATTCATATGTCTGCTAGATTTATTTCTTTGTAGAATCTTATATAGCCACACAAGGGACTGATTGATTAGAAGCACATAAATTCAATGGAAAGCTTTAATACATTCATATTTACAATCATAAATGATTTCTCTTTTATTGCTATACTAAAGCCTGTTTGTGTGTTCCTTTCATTCTTTCTTACATGCTTCTTTAAAATCATGTTTCATTCTTTTACTTCTAGTAATTTGAAAAGCCATTTTAATTTCAAAAGCACTATTGATTTCTTTACTTTTATGAATACAGTCTTTTATTAAAATATTTCCTAATCTTTGAAATAAAAATGTTGCATGCTTGTGTGTCTTGTAACATTTATAATGCATACACCCTTTCCATCAATATGTTTTTCCTGGCACTTAGATATAATTAATTTACTATTCTATAAATTATTTTATAGAATATACATGTTTAATATTTATCTTAGAATTACTGTATGTATTTTATATGCTAACTAATCATCTAATTTTTATTATATAAGTTGATTATTACATTTACATTTATGTATACATCGTGATCACATTCATCATAAGGAATTTGTATCGATCACATTAATTGATTCTAGTTTTTCCCCCTTCAACACTTATTCTTATTTACAATATTTTTGCTTACACTTTCCCCTTATTTCTTCATTTATTTTTGTTTTCTACTCTTCCTTTCCCCTAACCTACAGATTCCTTCCACATTTGAACATTTTCTTCCTATTTCACAATGTGATCTAAATTTTTATTACATATTGATGATATTGTCTCTCATTATACATTTTTATACTATCAATTATTTTTTAAAATTTTTCAACCTTTGAATTCCCATTCTCACTTCTTTTCCAGTAGTAGTTTCTTGAATTATTTGATAAAGCATTGCTTTCTTATTGCTTTAGTATATGTTTTCTAAGAAAAATGCTTTTTAGCATAACCACAATACCGTTATGGTAGTTAGGGCATGAGCTTACTAAAGATATGTCATAATTATATTGACACGCTCCTGACAGCCCTATATTTCATAGCTGCCTAATACATTTCTCATATGGTGACATTCAATTCAGTAACCAATCAAGACTTAGGTGTACATTTAGTTTCTTTGTTAAAAGGTTTCACCAATTCTTATTTTCTACTTGTTTTTCTTTTAAATAAAAGTGGTATTTTGATGTTTCTAGGAAAACTGGTTCAATATTCTTTAACATATTCAATTGTTTTCTTGTGATTAGATTCAGGTTAAGAATTTTGCCTTAATTGAACAAATTAATATATTTATTTTCTTTCATACTTGTGTGATTATACTACTTGAGATCACTAAGATTTCTCAGTGATTTAATAATATAGCACATTTTTATTCACTCTGGTCACTATGTTGTATTCTGCTCTCCTTAATTTTTTTCTAATTATCTAACGGAAATATTTTTAAACTGTATTTTCTCAATCACACCTTCATCCCTGCCCACAGTAAAACTCAGTCTTCTCTCTTTGGCAAATCCCATATGTTTGGGTTCCACAGGTAAGTAACATCATGCAACATCTATTTAGTTTTCCTGGCTATTTCACTACTATAATGTTTCTAGATTTAGGTAAGTTGTATCTATAAAGTGGCAGAAATATATTATTTTCTCTTTTCTTTTCTTTTCTTTCTTTGGGATCAAACTCAGGAACTTTTGCTGGCCAGGCAGGCATTTAAGCAGCTGAGTTATTTCCCCAGCCCAGAAATGTCTTCTGTTTAGAGTGGAGTAGTATTTGCTTGTGTATATATGCCACATTTTGTTCTTTTCTTTCCTTCTCTTCTCTTCTCTTCTCTTCTTTTCTCTTCTCTTCTCTTCCTTCCTTCCTTCCTTCCTTTCATTCTTTGAGTCTTTCTTTCTTTCTTTCTTTCTTTCTTTCTTTCTTTCTTTCTTTCTTTCTTTCTTTTCTTTCTTTCTTTCTCTCAAGGGTCTCATTATGCAGTTCAGGCTGGCATGAGCCCACTATGTAGCCCAGACCGGTCTCAAATTCTTGGCAATCCTATCCCCTCAGCCTCTCAAGTCCTAGGATTCCAGATGTGTGTTGTCAAACCATACTGGGCATGTATTTTTTAATGGATTTTTAGGTTGGTCCCTACTTTGGCTGTTGCGATAGCGCTGCAAAGAAGGTGAGAGGGCTGCTCCACTATTATTCCATTGATTTCATTCAATTTAGATGTCTATGTAGTAACAATAAGACTATTTTTTCTGTTCCATGAGTTTTCACAAATGATGTACACACATGTGAACAATCATGAATGCAGTGACAAAAAGGTTATTTCTGACTGCCTACAGATTCCCCCCACTGCTATGGTAATCTGACTACCTTCCAAATACTGGCCCTCAGTTATGGTTGACCTAATTTCTGTCTCTACGGAATAATTTTAAATGCTCTGAGTTTTGGCTTAAATATATCCATGCAGTGCATTGACTCTGTGATTAACACTTTCCCCTCATGTACTGTTGGTGAGGATTACTCTTGACGTTACATGGATATATAATTGATTGTAGCTATTAGGTTGCCCGCCATTGCAGAGGCATACCACAATTGTCTTGTCTGAGTGTGTGACTACTAAGTGTAAAGCTGTCACCTTTCATGAACAGTGGTCTTAAAAACAATTTTCATTTTTACTTTATAAATTATTAGAAGAAAATCTTCATTATGTGATAAAATATGTTTTAACCACAAGAAAAATTGGTACAAAATAAATATTTGGGATCATTTCACTGGTCCAAAAATTAAGATTTTCAAAATGATGACAACAAAGTTTTAAGATGAGTGTAGGACAAATCAGAGTATGAAACCCTGTACCATTTCAGGAAACCAACCCTGCCATTTCTGTTTTGGATCATAGATAACAATAAATAATAGCCCATATGATCCACATAGGTGCTTTAATTTAGTAATACTTGTTCCCTGTAACATTGACCACTGCAAAGTTAGGTAGCAGTTCTTATTGAAGAAGTTAACTTTAGTTTTCTAAAGAAAAAAAGGATATCCATAGTCATTCATAGTCTTTTGCATGTGTACTCTGAAGCTAAAGCAGCAAACTGGTGCATATTTTTATTGAATGTCTTTTTGTTATTATTGTAGTTCCTATTTATATAACCCACACACAAGTATTTTGTGCAGTATATATATTTTTGGAAATTTAATCACACGTGTGGCATTTTATAATCTTTTATATTTTTTCTAAAGCAACATTTTAGTGTGATTTATTCACAATAATAAAATCCAGTTTGTTTTCATTAGTAATAGTGTCATTTCAAAAGTTTTTAGCTCACCTTTAAATCACAGATATGTTCTCCTAGAAGTTCTTTAAACAACAGTAGCCATAATGTTACAAAGTTTAGTTTTGGTATAGCAGAAACTAGGATCCAAACTTTATATTTTATAATATATATATATATATATATATATATATTACAATGTTGCAAAAGTATATGTAAAGCTTATTTTTTTCCCTGTGATTTATCTTGGCACTCTTCTCAAAACTAAGGACTGTATGTATAACCTATTTCTGTACTATTCATTCTTTTTCATTTGTTCTGTGCATTTACCATCATGAAACTATAATAACTTCTAGATATTTTAAAGTACTTTCAGACATTAAGTACTTTCAATTAAGTATTTCAAATTTCTTCTTCCAAACTGACTTGATAATTGCAAATAATTTGTTTCCGCACATAGTTTTAGTAACCGTTTGCCTGTTTCCATGAAAAAGCCTTCAAATAATTTTAATTTTATCTACCATTAAATTCATATATCAATTGACCTTGAAAATCATGAGCTTTTTCTAGCATACTATTGAACATATCTGTAAGGCACTACTAGAGCATAACAGGTTACCACTGCCAGGGGAGGAAGCTCAACAGCTTAAATGTTTGCCTTGCAAGCACAAGGACCTGGGTTCAATCCCCATTGTTGCAAGCTGTGCCAGCCCTGGGACCCCTACTACACTGAGCCAGCCACTGAAACCTGTGTGGTAGCACCGTTCTAAAATCCCAACCCTTGGCAGGCGGAGACAGGAGTATCACTGTGAGTTCAAGCTGCATAATGAGACCCTACACCAAATACATAAATAAATAAAAGATTAACAAAAAATTTAACAGGTTGCCTCAAAACTTACGGATACAAAACAAATTTTAAAAAAATTCCATAGTCTGGAATTAAGAAAGTGTACCTCTAGGGTGATTTTTGTCTTCCTCACAATATTTGAGAAATCAGATAAGTTTCATTAATGCCATTACTGAATTATGGAATTGTCTGCAGTTCTATTAACTGTCATAGCTTGTGTGTGAGCTGAATTACCATAAGTTTGGCTGTGGTCTGGGATAAAGCACAGTAGCATAAGTGCTTTCCTGACAAGCATATGGTCTCAGATTTGATCCTCAGTAAAAAAAAAAATGGTTAAGCTGAAAATATTGATACACATACAGCTATGGCCAATACAAGTAGACTGGATGTTCAGATAGCATAAGGATCTTCAAAATTTGTGATAAAGGTACAGAAAATGAGACTCCCACTATGTGGCAGAAGCTGCAATTCATTATGTAACCAAACATTAGCAAAACAAATTGCTTATGATGTTGTCTATTGGTTAAACAAACTCAAACAAGTTCAAAAGAATGTGATACAGATTCTTTCAGTGGAAGAGTAGAACAAATTTCCAATAATAAATTATTTCTATTCCATCCATAGTCAAAATGAGCACTAGCTTCCAATGTGCTCAAATTCCATATTTTATTTTGTGTTCAAATCCAACATGAAGTCAAAAATTATTTCCATATATATATATATATATATATATATATATATATATGAGGCACATAGAAATCAAATCATTAGTCCCTAGGACTTCTGAGTCAAATAAGACAGATATTGGCATTTCCTTTCATAAGGACTATTTGTGTTTTCTGAAACTTATCATTCAGAGCTCATGGTTTTGTCCTTTGAGTGTACTATTTACTCAGTTTTAGTCATTCTCATTTGTATTGAGTTGCCTACAACTGCAGGAATATTCTATGTAAATATTAAAATTGAAAGGCTTAATTCTACTTACATGCTCTCTAAATTCTTAATTCTTAATAGATGTGTACACATGTCCTATATAATGGCAATTTGATCAGTGATTATATATATATATATATATATATATATATATATATATATATATATATATATGGATCAAGAGTGTGTGATGCCAAGAAAAAGTGTATGTGGTTAGTAAATCAGCCCACTGGCTAATCTGGGTAGCCTGGATATGCAATAAAAGGGGCAGAAAGAAGTGACTATTGTTGCTTACTGTTGATGCTTGGCTGCTGGCTATGCTCCTGGCTGTCTGCTTGCTACTGACATTTTCTCTCTGCAATGTCCCTCTACAATGCCACTCTGGTTCATCTACAAACTGAAACCTCTACAAACCTGAGCTAAATAAACTTTTGCTCTCTAACTTGAAGTGTTGAATATTTTGCCTCAATAATAAGAAAAATAACCAAGATGGTGGTCTTATGAGAATATAGTTATAGTCTTAGCTTATATAAAAACACTGCATGATATCTGCACCCTGATAAAATCACTTAGTGATAAATTTCTCAGAAAATATTCTTATTGCTCAATGCTTTTGGTTTTAAAGCTCAGTCAATAAACTGCTCTGTTCCACAAATCAATAAGAATTAATCTCTTCAAGGCAAACTCATTTCATTTGCTGGGGCTTGCTCTAATGACGCAAGTGACAATGTCTTTAATATTCTCAGGAGCTTCATTTTGGTGGACATTAAATAGTTATATCGCTTATGCAATTTGAAAGCCAACTTTTATATTTCTATTCTAAAAAAATTTCTGGCAGACATGACCTTATATTTTTCTATGTTCTTGTAGTATCAATCTATATTCTAATTTTTCCTTGAATCAATGTTTAAATTTGATAGCATTTTTCTAACTAGGTGGACTCGTGATTTATATTCCTATTATGGCTTATTTTAATATGTAAATTCATAGGTTGCATCAATTTATCTATACCTTATCATATGCTGAACGAATTGTTTGCCATTTTCCACATTTTCTGCTTAAAAATATTTATAATTGCATTGTTACCTTTTCTATTTTCCACGTTAGTTCCAGCAAGAGTTATAAATATTAAGTCTTCACACAATGAGAATCTTCTGCTTTTGCCTAGCTTCAGTTATCAATCATGTCTTAGTCTTTCAAGCCTCTGGAAAGACAATGTCATATATTTCAGTTTTATTCTAGCCTAGTAACTATTTCTTTAGTACTATGACACCAAAATTTAGCTTCAAAAGCAACTTATTATAATTTTGTATTCTGTGGGTTGTCTTAAGCAAAGGAAGCAAATCTAACTGAAAATGAGTCAAAGACTGAGTCTATAATTATGTGGACACATCAATCTCAATGTGTGACGGCGTATGAAGGATTTGAACATGATCCAATTTCTGGTCAACGAGAGTTGTCCAACATAGTACTCTATGTGGATTTTCTTCCCAGCATGGTAGCATCCAGATAGACTTCCTAAGTGAAGACTTGGGGCCTGAAAATGTTTCTCCCAACATATAACATAATAGGCACATAGCATTATTGTTTCTGTTCACTTGATTAGGTAAGATAATCACAAACCAGCTGAGACTCAAGAAATGAAGAATAGTCCATGCATTCAGTAAGATCGGTATGCAAGCATAATAATTAATTTTTAAGATCACCATGACTTTATAAATAGGCTGATTTTCTTCAAAAGCCAAACAGAGAATGCTCAAAATAAAGCATAGATCTTATTAAAAATGTAGGAATATTTCATAAGTTCTAATTTAGATCAGCCCTACTGTCAGAGTCTAGAGTGGGACACTGCAGGCTTCTAAGAGTGGTATAGACATATGTGAACACTGGGTTGTTTCACTCAAAATTTCCTTCACAAATTTCCTTGTCTTCTGAACCTAGAAAATCGAATCACCTCATTTCATTGAAGATTAGTTCCCATGACTTCTCACTAACATGTCCACTGTTGGTGTTATGAATGTAACAAGCAGGCATACGTACTACTTTTGTGTTGGTAACAAGACAAATACCATACAGAGGAATTCATGGAAGAAAAACAAGCCACTGATATCCTGACATTGTAGAAACAAAGAAATAGAGCAAAAAAGATTGAAGTCCTATGTTCCTCTAAAAATATACCCCCACACACAAGATCCTACATCTAAGACTTATGATCTATGATCTCACAGTAGGCAAATCTCTTGAGGTTTATACTTCCAGTAGTACATTGGTCTGCAAACCAATCTTACAACAATTTTCTCTGCAGAACAATTAAAATTACTATACCTAGTCTATCTTACTAGGTTCTATTCTATGTTCTCTCATGCTCACTGAGCAGACAATTAGGGTTAAATAAAGCATGACATGAAAAGATAAATGATGATATTTCTTTTTTTTTTTTTTTTTTGTGGTACCAGGGATTAAACTCAGGACTTTGAGCTTGCCAGGCAGGCACTTATTCCACTAACTATATCCCTGGTCCCAATGATAATATTTCTAAAACAATACACTTTACATACATGAAACTCCATTATTAGATAAAAATGTACAAGGAAAACTTGGAAAAATACCTACTTAGTAGAATTGGCTAGATAGATTAGCAGATTAATGCACCTGCTTAGGCAAATTCAAGGACTTGGATTTGCTCCTAGGTGTGCAGTGTTGGCCCTGCCCCCAGGGTGTCCTGAGATCGTGACTGAGACCGGACCTGGCGGAGCACACCTGTAATCCCAGCGCTTGGGCTGTTGAACACAGAAGAAGGACTATAAGTCTGATCTGTGTAGTGAGATCCTGTATACCTTGTACTAAACACACTAATAAAGTAGAAGAAAAATACCTACTGACTAGAAAATGTAAAAAAAATTGAAAGTTTGAAACACTCACTCAGGACCGGGGGTAAACTCAGTGCTCAGTGTAGGATTGGTCTGCGAAACTCAGTGCACAGCACCTCATTAAGAGATGCAGCTGTGGAACTTGGCTCTGAGCTGCTTAGTAGCACATGACAAGAGGAATTCAGTGGAATTTTCCTGGGAGGAGGGGTCGAGTTCTGCCACTGGGCCCTGTGAGATGAAGCATACTTCTAGGCCCAGTGGAGCCCAAACTTAGGGAAAGAAAAATGTGGCATGGAGGTGGCAGGAGGTAATTTAGAAGACTCCAGGAGAGAAGGAATCTGCCAAGCAGAAAGCGATACCATACTCTCAATAGAGAAAGCACAATCTTGGGGCACAACAAAACAAGAATATCAGAAACAGAAGAGATACTGAAAGAACACTCTTTACAAAGAAGTTCTGATTACAGGGATACAGCTACCTACAATTAAACTTTAACACAAAAGTAGCCCAGATATCAAAATAGAGAGTTCATTCTGAAATAGAAAATGACAAAACAAAGTAGTAAAATGCAATCTCAGGCACCAAGCCCACCCAGAACAAGACCAGGAGACACTAGCATAGAAAACGTTGTAAATCACGCATCTGAAATCTCTGAAATAATAGCAATCAAAGTAAAGAAACAATTGCAGAAGCTTATAGAGAAAAACAGATCAGAAATACTTTCCCAGGTTAAAATAATGGTAAGCATAATGAAAAAAAATCACTGTGTTTCAAAAGAAGATGCTGATAAAAAGCAAAGAATAGAAAAATAAAGGAAAAATTGAATGAACAATATAGGAAAGAAATAGAATACATGAAACAGATTCAAAGATTCAAGAGATATACAGGAAATTAGAAACTCCATTAAAAGTTGGCAAAACTGTTGAAAGGAAAGTTAATATAGATTTTCAGACGTTGAAACAACAGCAGCTAATGAAAAGGTAAGGAAAGAGCTCTTAAAAACAAGAATCCAAACAATAATGATTTAACAGCTGCAAGACAATGCAAAGATGAACAAAATAAGATTAACAGACAACAATGATAATAAAGAAGCAACACAAATACATAAAAAGAATGTTGGCAAGAAGTAACAGCAGAAAACTTACCAACTATGGGGAAACAATCTGACACTCAGGTAACTGAGGCAAATAGAAATCCAAATAATACCAAACTAATGAAATCTACATGCAGACATATAATAATGAGTCCAGAAATTGACGCAAGAAAGACATAACGAAAGTTGCTAGAAAAGAGGAACAGATTACATTTAAAGAAACACTGATCGAAATAACAGCAATTTCTCAACGAAAGCTATCAAACAAGAAGAGTATGGAGAGAGGTATTTCAAGTCGTATATGAAAACAAGCTCCAACCCACACTGATATACACCAAAAAACTCTCTTTTAAGTTTAAGGGAGAAATAAAGCACTTCTTTTTCTTTTTTTAAATTTTTTTTCTTGTTTCAGAACTTTTGTTTGTTTATTTATTTTTATGGCCAGCTCAGCCTGCGCTGAGGGCAGGGCTGGGGCAGCATGTGATGCCGGGGATCGAACCGCAGTCCCTGCAGCTGCCTAAGCTTTCCTAAGCAGGCGCTTTAGACCACTGGGCCATCCTGCTGGGCTTGAGAAATAAAGCACTTCAATGACAAAGTACAACTAAAAATTTCATGATGACCAAACCAACCACACAAAATACTAAAAGACATTCTATAAAATGAGTACAACTCCAAGAATAACAGCCGAAAGAATCTACCAAACAAGGCAAACAAACAAATGAGAAAAGTAGGGAACCAATAGCAAGAAAATCACATGACAGATATAAGCCGATACTAATCAGTTATAACTTTCAACGTAAATGAATTCAATTCCTTAATTAAAAGAAAAAGACTGCCGAGTGGATGAAGAAACAAAATCCAATATACTGTATGTAAGAACCAAATTTAACCCAAAAGGTTAACTGAAAGAAAGTCATAGGATGGAAAACAATACTTTATACTCTGGGAGCTCTAAAACAAAGCAGGGGTAGCTACAGCCAATGTGAACTTCAAACCAAGAGTAATCAAATGAGATAAAGATGATTATTACGTATTGGTTAGGGTAAAAATTCAACAGAAAGAGGTAACAATCATTAATATGTATGCACCAAGTATGGAAGCACCTAAATATATAAGACAACTGTTAACAGATATAAAAAATCTAATACCCATGACTCAATCTTAGTGGGGTTCTTAATGCCTGCTTATCTCAAAAAGTTAAGTCAAGTAGATAAAAAGTACAGAAAGAAGCAGAAGAACTGAATCATACTTTTCAACAAATGGACTTAATAAACATGTGTGTGGTGTTCCACCCAACAACATCTGAATACGCACTCTCATCGCTGCATATGGGATATTCTTTAAAATAGACCACCTAGGAGACCATGGGTAATGCTTTAGCAAATACAAGAAAACAGAAATTATCCTAATTATCCCATAGTGGTATTACCTAACCACAGTCCAATAAAAATGGAGATTAACCACAAAAGGCACCACGAAAACCCTATAAATATGGCAATTAACACTCTCCTCAACAACCAATGGGTTACAGATACAATTCAACAAAAATTAATCAATATCTACAATACAATGACAATTCAAGAGCCCCTGGCATATTTCCTACTTTTCTACTTTCTCTTTTTGTTTCATCCTTCAATTCTCACTCTCCATTTAATTGAGTTATACCTTGCAATTTTTAATTCTTCTTTGAGACCTCACACTAGGGAGACAATATGATAGTTCTATATGTGGGTCTGCCTTATTTCCCTTATGAATACACCTTCAAGCTGCATCAACTTATATATGAAGGCTTTGCATTTGTTTTTCTGTATAGCTCCTCAATAGTCCATTGTATAAAAACACCACATCTTTTTTATCCATTTCTCAGGTGATGGGCATTTTGGTTGTTTCCAAGATTTGGCTATCACAAATTGTACTGGTATAAACAAATCTTCACATATATCATGATGATATGATGTTTTCAGTTCTTCTGGGAAAATTTCTAGAAGGGGGATAGCTGAATTGGGTGGGATTTCCAGTCCTACTTTTTTGAGGAGTCTCCACACTGATTTCCAAAATGGTTGCACCAGTCTACATTCCCACCAGCAGCGAAGAAGGGAATCCTTTAGCGCCTTAGCCCTTACAATATTTGTTGTTGGTTGATAGCTTTATGATAGCCATTCTTTGTAGAGTAAGATAGTATCTCAGTGTTTTTATAATTTGCATTACATGAATAGCTAATGTATTTTCCTTTAAATGTGATGAATTTTTTTCTAGCAGCTTTTAGCTAAGGGAAGCTTATGATACTATTATTCTATAACATAGGCATTTGAGCTCAACATCACTGTCTTTCTGAATATCAGACACCTTAGACTTAACATGGAACCGGTATTTTCCATCAGTCACTGATATTCTAATAAATCCGTATTAGAATTGTGATTAAAAACACAACTGCACATTTTTTACACAGCAATTTAGAAATCTAACCATATATCACATTGTAGAAGGTCAATCCTATCACATGTATACCTCTTTGAATCTGCTTCACACATTCAATTTCTTTCCTGTTTTGATCACTGAAGGATTCCATTATTGTTTTACTCTGCTCTTTTTAGCAGTGGCTTCTTTAGAAGCATTTAGTAATTCTTTCATTTTAATTATCATTTCTTTTTCTCTTCAGAAATTGTTTCTGTTATAATTTCCTCTATACCTATCTTCAGTTGTTCAATTTCTTCTATATTGGTGTCTCCTGCATCTATTCTGGGTAGACTCAAGGACTGATACTGCATTTTAGTCCTTTTGTTTGTTATTTTATGTAGCAATGTCTTCTGATCTTTGGTGTAGGGCTTTGGTACAGTTATTAACTTAGCATGTACTAATATTACCCGAGAGAGATTATGTGGTTAAGGCGGTTTTACTTTTGTATTTACAGAGCTATGATTAGTTTTTTTTTTTTTTTTTGAGACAGGGTCTCACTATGCAGTTCAGGCTGGCCTTGAGCTCACTTTGGTAGCCCAGGCTGGTCTCGAACTCGCACTGATCCTCCTGCCTCAGCCTCCCGAGTGCTGGGATTACAGGCATGCACCACCACGCCCGGCTTACAGAGTTATGATTAGAAGACTAATAGTAGGTAGTGAAATTTAGCAGTTAACAAACTTTGTATCTAATGTGTTTGCCTTTTAGAGTCTAAGAACAAACATTATGACTGCATAACTAAGCAGATATTACATTGGGAAATTATTAAAATAGTTCCCCTAATTTCTGTCTGATTACCTCCCCATTTGTACCTGTAGTCTTCTAGGTAGACTTGTTAAATCTGATTACCTATTGCTCCCTCTCTCAGTCAGTAGTGAAAGAGAGGATTCTCATATAAATCTGGGACTAGAAAAGTGTCTCAGCTTACAGCGTCTGGATCTACCAAGTTTAAAATTGTCCAGGTGGGCCTGGTTTGGGTCTGTCTACTGTGCTCCACTTCTTCTTGCTGCAGCCCATGGAACTGAACTTGCTGTGGCCCTCTGGCAAAAATATTCTGCCCCTGGATTAGTTGGGTGGGTCTCGTCCCTTGTCTCTCTGCAGGGATTTCTGCTGTAGGGTTCCACATCAGCCTTGTCTGATGGAGAAAGTTCTGGTGAGTGCACAAAAGATCCCACACACGCACAGCAGGCCTGAGGACTGGGTGCAGTAGAATACTTAGAGCATACTCTTAACTGAATTAAGTCTCCCCTCCCCCTGGGCAAACATCATATTGTCCCCTTCCTATAGGAACCTGAAAGAGAAAAATGGAAAATGTTGGGCACAATAGACACGGATAAAATGCAATGGACTTATTTTAAAGGAAATAATTACCTAGTTAAGGAGAAAGACAGGAGGGGGAGTGGCAGAGAGACATTTGTCTATATAGGTAAGCAGGATGATTTGGACAAATGTACTGTGTATATCTGCTAGTCTGTGGAAAGAAGTTAATGCTTTATTTTGCTTCATCTCTCTTTTTCAATTGCTTCTGCTCTTTGCCTTCTTCACTGTGTATACATTTCCTTGTTTATTTCTTCCAATTTTGCATGTGCATATCTGGTAATAGCATTGACTGGTTGGAAGACAACATGCTAGATTAAAACAAATACTGTGGAATTCATATTAGTTTGCTAAGTTAATATCTGTGTCATTTGTAATATTTTATTTTATTTCTGAGTTGTACTCTTTTAAAAATAGAAATGCTATAAAAAGAAAAGAACATCAAATATAAGACCTCTAACTCAAACTGTAAAAGCCATCTAAGACCAATTAACAGCCAACATCACTCAAAATGGAGAAAAACTAAAGATTTTCTCTAAAATTGTATACAAGAGAAGAACATCTAATATCACTACTCCTATTCAATATATTCCTTTTGTAATCAGATAGATCCATCTGATAAAGAGAGAATAAATGGAATAAGAATAGATAAAAGAACACCTTAGACTAAAATTATTTACAGTTTGTAGTAACTTAGAGATAAGATTGAAGTGGCCCGGCGGGATGGCTCAGTGGTCTAAAGCGCTTGCTTGGGAAAGCTTGAGCAGATTCAGGGACTGCGGTTCGATCCCCGGCACCACATGCTGCGCTAGTCCTGCCCTCGGTGCGGGCTGAGCCGGCCATAAAAATGAGTGAATAAACAAACAAAGGTTCTAAAACAATAAAAATAAATAAATAAATAAATAAATAAATATATAAAAAGAGATAAGATTGAAGACCAGTTGGTGTCCCTAGAAGTGGTGAATTATAGACAGAACCCAGGAAGGCCTGCCTCCTGTTGCTCAGGCGTCTCAGAGAGGTGAGGCTTGAAGCTTCAGGTGGCAGCTCCTCCTGCAGGTTCCCTGTCCTTGAAGTATAGACAGAGCCCGGGGAGGGCTGTCTTCTGTTTCCCGAGATTTCCAGAAAGCTGGGGCTCAAGGTTGCGGATAGAGGCTCTTCCCGTGGGTGGCCTGTTCTTGTTTATTTGCTATGTGACACCAATGGTTGCCTCCTCCCCTGCTTAAAGTACTATTTGTTAGCATTTGCATGAGCTACGTGTCTGGAATATGCTGTGTCTATTAAAGTAGTGACGTATACTTCTTAGCCATTTTTTTAATGCTAAATAAAATGAAGAGCCTTCTCAGGCTCTGGGCTCACTGAGGAAGAAAAATGTCAGTGAGTCCTCTGAAGCTACATTTATCGGGTCTTCTTGTCCTTTCTTTTGGCACCGGAACAAAATTGATACAACAACAGTTGACATGATACTTTACTTGGAAGACCCAAAAAATCCACCAAGAAACTCCTAAAATTAATAAACAAATTCAATGTCATAACAGTATATGAATTCAAATACAGAGAAGTCAATAGCATTCTTCTAGACAAAGTATAAACTCATTGAGGAAGAAATAAGAGAAACAATATCTTTCACAATAACAAAAATAATAAAATACTTAGAAATCAATCTAACAAAGTTACTAAAAGATCTATTCAATGAAATCTTTAACACTGTGAAAAAAAGTAATTGAGGAGGAATTCAGAAAATCTGAAAAAAAAATATTTCTTACTCCTGAATAGGAAGAACCAACATTCTGAAAATTTCCATACTCTCACAATTGTTATACAGATTTAATGCAATCCCTATCAAAATATCACCCATGTACCTCTTAGATCTACAGAACACATTCCTCAAATTTATTTGGAGCCAGACAATGCCTAGAACAGCAAAAGCAATCTTGGGCAGCAAAGACAAGGCAGGAAGCATTACAATCCCTGACTTGAAATTTTGCTACAGAGCTACTCTGATAAACTCAGCATAGTATTAGCTAAAAAGTAGAGCCTTGGATGAGTGCAACAGATTAGGAAATAAGATAAAGTGTAAGCACACAGTTACCTTATCTTTGACAAAGGTGCCAAGCATGTCCACTGGAAGAAAGATAGCCTCTTTTTGTTTTATTTTTTTGAAAGTACTTTTTTTTCTTTTCTGTATTTGGGGGCGTGGGCTACAGGGTCTCCCTACATAGACCAGACTCCTAGTGATTACCCTCTTTTCAGCCACCCAACAGCTGAGATTTCAGGTGAGTGCCGTCACGTCCAGGAACAATTTGCTGTCTCAGCAGAGTCTGTGGGCGCGGGTGGCATAGCACTATGGTGATTGAACCATGGTCACTGCATTCTGCCTAATCAGCCACACTAGTCCACTGAGCTATCAGGCCAGCCCATGACTGCCTCTTTAACAAAAACGAGAAACTGCCTGTCAACTAATGCACTAATGCACTAATCTAGTCTAAATGGATTAAAAATCTAAATATTGTTACTGTACAACATAGGTACTTGAGCTTAACATTACTGTCTTTCTCAATATCAAATGCCTTAGACATAGAATCAATATCTTCTATCAATCATTGATAATCTATTAAATCCCTAGAGAATGTGATAAAAACAGTTACATATTTTTACACAGAAATTTAGAAATCTAAGCATATACAAACCTGTAGCAGGTCAATCCTATGACATTTTTTCCCTTCTCTCTTACTCTCTTTTAATGCCCTTTTTTGTTTTCTCATAAAATAAACATTTACTTGAGAGTATAGCAATAATTGAAATTACATTAGCAGCAGGACACATCTAAAAGACCAGAATAACAGGCTAATTCATCCTGTGCATAAAAGTGAATGGTTTTTCTCCTACCATGTTTCCTAACTTTTCTACTTACTGTCTCTTTGTTGTTTAATCCTTAAGTTCTTGATTTTTCCATTCAGCTATGTTATGGTTTTCCATTTTTATTTCATCTTTTGAGTTTTTACACCAGGGAGACTATACGATATTTTTACATGTAGGTCTGCTTTATTTCACTTATGAGTATATTTTCAAGATACATCCACTGACCACTGAAGTCTTCTAGTTTATCATTCTTTATAGCTGAGTAATATTCCATTGTATAAAAATACCTCATCTTTTTCAACCATTCTTCAGATGAGAGTGTAAGTTTAGAGACCAAGAATTAGAGAAAAAAAAAGGGCTACAAGAACAGCCAATATTTTGGCTGAAGCCCTTCAAGCTCATGAGCACTCAGGACATAAGAGAATCTGTACTGCAATATCCTATAACTCAGTAGTGTCCCAATTTTTCTGTTTAAGGAGATTTTGGGGCCACAGAGGAAAGAGATTGACTATGTATAGTGTGCCGAAGGAGAGTCACCTAGAGACAAAAACCTTCTCTCAGGATTTTGCAGAGAGCAGACTGTTCAAGAATGTCCATGGTTCATCTAGTTGTCTGACACAGACAAAGTTCTACAAAACCCTCTATATGGTTTCAAGGTAAATCCTGAGGTAATCTGACTGACCTTCAGAGATACAAAAGTTACATGCTTTGTTATACAGGTTTTGTTTAACTTGCCTTTAACCACCAGCAGAAAAGTTTAATCACAAGGCATAAAATGTAAAGCTAGATTAGTATGCTGACCTGTAAAAGGCTTAAATCAACAGGTTCTGACATTGCTAGTTCTGCCAGTAACCCACTATGATTATGCAATATTGGACTCTATATACAACTACATTCTCTTAGTTCAATGATAAGACAGTTTTGTACTAATAATAACTATAACAGTTGTCATGTCTGCATTTTGTGCACTAAATAACTACTACAAGGACAGCAAATTGCATTGTATTAATTATTGGGGATGTAGTCTTCACATGTCTTGAAACTATCTCAATGTTATTTCTTATTAAAAGTAATAAAAAAATTAAAAGATCTAAATAATAAAACAGAAACAGTAAATCTACTGGATGAGAAAGTAGGTAGAAATCTTGAAGACAAAAGTGTAGGGAGAGAGTTAATGAGCACAAACCGAACTGTAGAAGGAATACTTCAAATAATCAATAACAGGGATCTCTTAAGGAGAAGTTTCTGCATGTCAAAAGAAATCACCAACACAGTGAAAATAAAAAGCACAAATTGGAAAAAAAGTCTTAAGGAACAACCACTCAGAAAGAGCCTCTATATAGAATATATAAAGAACTGAAACAAAACAGGTCCCCAAAATATAACGATCCAGTTCAAAAACGGGCATCTGGTACTCCATCTTGATCCAGCAGTGCAGCGGCTCCACCTGGGACCTGTTTGTGGGTCATCTTCATCCAGCAGCACAGTGGCTAGCCTGGCTCTACCTTTGACTCTGCTGTCCCAATTGGGTCATGCGACGGCCTTGGCCCACATCCATTCCCTGACTTGCTAATAGCCTGAGCTCCAATTCCACCCACCTTCCTGACTGGGCCTCACAACAGCCAGGTAAGAACTCTCTCAGTCAGCGTTCATCCCCCAACTCGACAATTGACCAAACCCTTACTCCACTCACTGGCATCACATGACCAACAACTCTCTCCACACTGCTGACCGCCATCCTGACGCATGAGGCCTCATGGCAGCCAGCTGCCTGAGCTCTGACTCACAGCCAGGCACGTCTGGAGGGGAACAAGCTTGATGGATCCAGACCTAAATTTCAATAGCTGTTAACAGCATAAGTCCATCAAAGTGCAGAGATCACTGCTATAAAAAGCAATAAAGACAATGATCAAGATCCAATCTCAGGTCCGAAGTCCACCCAAAACAAATACAGGAGACATTAACAGGGAAGAAAAGGAAAATCATGCCAATGAAATATCTGAATCGGTAGCATCTGAGATAGACAGACAATTGCAGAAACATGTAGAGCAGCTCAGATCAGAGGTAACATCTGAAATTAAAAAAAAAATGCATGAATTAAAGACTCTAAAATGGAAAAACAACTGCAGAAGCATATAGAGGAAACTAGAGCAGAAATAACACCTGAAATTAAAAAAGACCTCTCCAAATTAATAGCATCTAAACTAGGTAAACAACTACACAAAAGTAGAAAGGAGAACAGAGCAGAATAATCTCTGAACTAGAGAGAGAAAAGATAACTATAATGAGAGACCTCAGTACTACTACAGAAGACATTGATATAAAATTAGAGGAGAATAGAAAAAATATGGATTCCCTGATTGAAACATAGGGTAAAGAGTAGATTGCATGAAACAGTTTCTTTTTTTCTTTTTTGTGGGACCAGGGTTCAAACTCATGACCTTGCACTTGCCAGGCAGGTACTTGTGCCTCAGAGCTATTTCCCCAGCCCCCAAAACAGTTTCAAAGACAATACAAGAAAAGAAGATCTCAAGCACAAGCTGGCAAAAGTGTATGAACAAAAGTGAAGATAGAGAATCAGATCTTAAAGACACCATCGCAGCTAGTGAAAAGGTAAGAAAGGATCTCTTAAAAACAACTAGTATGCAGGGAAAAATAACTCAACATCTGCAAAATGATGCAAAAATTAACAACCTGAGATTAATAGGAATCAAAGAGAAAAGAGGAGTGAGCACAAATGATATAAAAAGAATATGGGCAGAATAATAGCTGAAAACTTCCTAAACATGAGAAAACAATAGGATATTAAGTTAACAGAAACATACAGAACCTCAAATAACATTAACCTGAATAAAAACACATGCAGGTATATAATAGTCAAGATCCCAGAAATTGGGCAGAAGAATATCATAATAAAAGCTGCTAGAGAAAAGAAACAGATCACATTTACAGGAAAACCCATCAGAATAACTGCAAATTTCCCTTCACAAACCATGAAGAAAAGAAGATCAGGGAGCAGAGTGCTTCAAGTCACCATGAAAACAAATTTCAGCCCAGACTGCTATACCTGGAAAAACTCTCTTTCAAGTATGAGGGAGAAGTGAAATACTTCCATGACAAGGAACAACTAAACAATTTCATGACGTCAAAGCCAACCCTATACAGTATACTCAAAAATATTTTAGAGAGACTCCAAAAAGACTCAAACTCAAGAAGTGAGAATATAAAGATCCCACCAAGTAGGGTACTCAATTAAATACAGGAGAAAAAGGGGTAGACAATAGTAAGTAAAAGTCATGGAAGTAGTAATTCAATATATTTCAGTTATAACCATCAATGTAAATGGACTCCATTCTCCAATTAAAAGAAATAGACAGCTAGACTGATAAGGGAGCAAAATTCAACAATATGCTGTATACAAGAAACACACTTAACTCTCAAAGAAACTCATAGGCTAAAAGTGAAAGGATAGAAAACAATACTACATGCTCCAGGACCTCAAAAAATAAAAGCAGGAGTAGCAATCTTCTAGCAGACAGTCAAAACTTCAAACTAAGTTTGAACAAATGAAATAAAGAAGGCCAATACATACTGGTTACGGGAAAAATTCCAGAAGAAGAGGAAACACTGATAAATATGTAGGCACCCAACATGGGAGCAGCAAGTTATATAAGGCAAACCTTAATGGACAAGAAAAACCTAACATCCAATACCACAATCTTGACAGGAGACCTTAACACCCCATTATCCAAAAAAGATAGGTCAAGCAGACAAAAAATTAGCAAAGAAATAGCACAAGTGAACCAGAACTTGGAACAACTGGAATTAGTAGACATACACAGAGTGTTCCACCCAACCACACATGAATACACATTTTTGTCAGCTGCACATGGGACATTTTCTAAACTAGACCTCATATTAATACATAGGTCATGCTTAGGTATATGCAAGAAAACAGAAATTATCCCATACATATTATCTGACCACAGAGCAATCAAATTGGATAGAAATGACAAAAGAAACCATAGGAACTCCAGGATTACATGGAAATTAAACAACACTCTTCTCAGCATCCAGTAGGTTACAAATGAAATTAAACAAGAGATTAAACAATATCTACAATTTAATGAAAATTGAAACACTACCTACAGGAATTTGTGGAATGAAATGAAAGAAGTTCTTGGAGGGAAATTTATAGCTTTGAACTCACTCTTTAAAAAAAACAAAACAGGAACACATAAATGTTCTCATGGAGCACCTAAATCATCTAGAAATGGAAGAGGAAACGAAATGCAAATCTCAAAGACAGGAGGAAATTATAAAGATTAGAGCAGAAATTAATTCAATTGAGAGAAGGAAAATAATACAAAGAATTAATGAATCAAAAAGCTGGTTCTTTGAAAGATTAAATAAAATTGATAAGTCGCTAGCTAACCTCATCAAAAAGAGGAAACAAAGGATCAAATGCAAGCAATAAGGAACGAAAAGGGTGCAATTACTGCAGGCTCAGCAAAGATTCAGAGGATCATATGTACTTTGAGAATCTTTACTCTCACAGAATGGAAGGCACAGATTAAATGGACAGATTCCTAGAGAAGTACAAATTACCAAAACTGAACCAAGAAGATATAAGAACTCTGAATAACCCAATAATAGCCAATGAAATATGAAATGTAATTAAAAAGCCTACTGACAAAGTAAAGTCTGGGAGCTGATGGATTACCACTGAATTCTACAAGAAATTTAGGAAGACATAATCCCAACACTCCTCAAACTCTTCAAATAAAATTGAAAAAAAAGCAATTCTTCCAAAAT
Organism: Myocastor coypus; assembly: GCA_004027025.1. Lineage (NCBI taxonomy): Eukaryota > Metazoa > Chordata > Mammalia > Rodentia > Myocastoridae > Myocastor > Myocastor coypus. The sequence continues at coordinate 24,834 of PVJA010007621.1, forward strand.
CATTCCTACTGGCAAGTATTACACTGATACCAAAACCAGAGAGAGATGCAACTAGAAAAGAAAACTACAGGCTAATTTCTCTCATGAACATTGATGCAAAAATCCTAAATAAAATCTTCCCCACTAGAGTACAACAAATCATCAAGAAGATTATGCACTATGACCCGGTAATATTCATTCCAGGAAACAAGGATGGTTGAATATACACAAATCAATAGAGCCAAAACCAAAAACCACATGATCTTCTTAATTGATGCCGAAAAGACCTTTCACAAAGTCCAACACTCATTCATGTTCAAAGTCCTGCAGAAAATTGGAATAGATGGCCTCTAGTTCAACCTGACAACAGCCATCTATGACAATCCAACAGCTAACGTAATTCTAAATGGGAAAAAAAACTGAAGTCTTTTAGTTTTAAATCTGGCACAATAGAAGGATGTCCTTTATCACTACTTCTGTATGATATAGTTCTGCAATCATTAGCTACAGCCATTAGACAAGAAAGAGAAATAAAAGGAATAAGAATAGCTGAAGAAGAAGTAAAACTATCACTATTTGCAGATGACATGATAATCTACATGGAAGACTCCAAAAAAAAATCCACCAAGAAGCTACTAGAACGAATACACAAATTCAGTAGCACAGCGGCTTATAAAGTGATCACTCAAAAGTCAATAGCATTCCTCCACACAGATAAGAAACACACTGAGAGAGAAATTAGAGAAACAGTACCTTTTATGATAGCACTGAAGAAAATGAAATAGTCATTTACCTAACTAAGAAAGTAAAACAGCTTTTCAATGAAAACTATAGTACTCTTTTAAAAAATGATCCTAGAGGATTTGAAAAAATGGAAACATATACCTTGCTCCTTGATAGGAAGAATCAACATTGTGAAGATGGCCATACTCTCTAAATTTTCATACAGATTTAATGTAATTCCTATCAAAAACCATCAGCATACCTCACAGACCTGGAGAAATCATTCCTAAAATTTATTTGGAACCGAAAAAGACTCAGAATTGCAAAGATAATTCTGAGTAACGAATGTAGGGCAGGAGGTATTACAATTCCTGACCTAAACTTATACTACAAAGCTATAGTAATAAAATCAGCATGGTATTGAAAAAAATAGACCTGAGGGTCAGTGGAATAGATTAAATGATACAGAATAAAATACAAACACACTCAGCCACCTTATCTTCCACAAAGGGCCCCAAAACGCTTTCTGGAAGAAAGGTAGACTCTTTAACAAATAGTACTGGAAAAACTGGCTCTTTACATTCTGAAAACTAAAACTTGGCCCAAGTTTATCATCATGCACTAAACTAAAGTCAAAATGGATTAAAGATCCAAATATATCTATCTGCTTCCTCTTAGTCCAAAGAGAAGTATATTCTTTTCCTTTTTTTTTTTTTTTTTCTAAGCAACATCAATAGGGAGGTGGGTCATGCCCACACACTGTACTCTGTGTAACGATTGTGAGGACAATATGCAATATGTCAACTTTCAAAGAAAAGAAAGAGTAAAATAAAAAAAAGTAATGTTGATTTAGAAGGGTTAATGTTTACTTGTTTGATCAATCTTATATACCTATATGTATTAATATATATTGATCTGATGATGAAAATATGTAATATAACCATTGTTAAATTGAAACAATAAAAAATTGAAACTTGAAAAAAAAAGATCTAAATATTAAAAGAGAAACATTAAATCTCCTGGAAGAGAAAGTGGGAGAAAATCTTGAAGACATCAGGGTAGGAAAAAAAATTCATGGACAGAAATCAAAATGCACATTGAACACTTGAAAGCATCAATATACGGGACCTCCTCCACCTAAGAAGTTTTCTCACGTCAAAAGAAATTACCAACAGAGTGAAGATACAACCCAGAAATTTCGAAAGTATTTTAACTAAGAAGTATTCAGACAAAGGTTTTCTTTTTCTTTTTTTTTTTTTAAGAATTAATTTATTATTTTTTCCCTTGTTTCAGAACTTTTGTTTGTTTGCTTATTTATTTTTCTGGCCGGCTCAGCCCACCCTCAGGGCAGGGCTGGCACAGCATGTGGTGCTGGGGATTGGCCCACGGTCCCTGCAGCCACCCAAGCTTTCCCAAGCAGGTGCTTTAGACCACTGAGCCATCCTGCCGAGCCCAGACAAAGGTTTTCCATCTAGAATCTATAAAGAACTAAAAGCCATTAGGGTTCCAAAATTCAAAGACCCAATCCAGAAATCGACATCTGAGATGAACACACACTTCTCAGAGAAATAAATTCAGCAAGCCTACAAATACATGAAGAAATGCTCCACATTGCTCAACGTTCATCCGTGAAATACAAACTAAAACAACACATAGATAACATCTCACCCCAGAAAGAATGGCTACCGTAAAGAAATCAGCCAGCAACAAATGTTGGAGAGACTGTGGGGAAAAAGGAATCCTTCTCCACTGCTAGTGGGAATGCACATTAGTACAACTATTACAGAAAGTAGTGCGGAGGATCCTTAAACTACTAGAACTGGAAATCCCTATTCAATCCAGCTAGCTCCCTACTAGAAATTTTCCCAGAACAACTGAAGGCATCATACCATAGTGATATCTGTGCACCTATGTTTATAGCAGCCCAATTTGTAATATCCAAATCTTGGAAACAACCAAAATGCCCAACTTTTGAAGAGTAGTTGCAAAAGATGCGGTATTTTTATGCAATGGAATATTACTTAGCTATAAAGAATGATAAACTGGAAGACTTCATATATAAATGGATGTACATTGAACATATACTCATAAATGAAATTAATCAGACCTAAATGTGTAAATATCTTGTAGTTTCCCTAGTGTAAGAACTCTAAAGAAGAAATAAAAATGGAAGGGCATAACATAGCTGAATGGCAATCAAAGACTTATGAATTAAACAATGTAGTGACTGGAAACAGAAAAGAGAAGAAACATAGTAGGAACAAAACCATGCACTTATGTAAACAGGATGAATCAGATATTGGCCCTAAGAACCTTCAAAGAATTTTTCATATTAATGATACCAATATAAAATGCTAAAAATAGGCTTGGAATACCTGCCATTCTGGTCTTTTAGATGTGTACTGCTTCTAATGTAAACTCAGTTACTGCTGTACTCTCTCTGATGTAAATGTTTGACTAACAAAAAAAAAACAAAAAGAGTGTTGAATGTGAGTAAGAGACTAGGCAAAGTGCTGTAAGCTTGACAGGCTATAATTTTGTACATCCTTGGATTCTAAATGTCTTCCTAAAAATGTGTAACTGCTTTTATCACATTCTATAGAGAGTTATTAGAATATCAATGATTGATAGAAAATACTAATTTCAAGCTAAGTCTAAGATGTTTGTTATTCAGAAAGACAGTGATGTTAAGATCAATTACTTATGTTATGCAGTCATAGTATCACGAAGTTTCTCTACTGGACCATAGAGAATGTAAGTTAGCAGACGAAAAATTGGAGTAAAACAAGGGTTATGAGGAAATTCAAAATTTTGGCCCTAGCCCTTCAAGGTCAGTGAGGAGTCAGAACAAAAGAGAACCTGTGCTGTAGCATCCCATAACTCAGTGTTGTCCCAAATTTTCTGGTCAGAGAGATTATGGAACCTCAGAGGAAAGGGATAAATGAAATATAATGTGCCTAAGGAGAGTGACCTGGAGAAAAAACATTCTCTCAGGCTTTCACAGAAAGCAAACTGGCCAAGCAATGGCCATTACTCATTCCAACAGCTGACACTGACAACAGTTCTGCAAAGCACTGTCCATGGTTCCAAAGTTAATCCTGAGGGGATTTGACCTTGGAAGATACAAAAGATAAATGTTTTGTTATACAGGTCTTGCTTTACCTTGCCCTTGATCACCTAGCAGAAACGCTTAATTATGTGGCAGAAAACACAGAGCAAAACTAGTATGATGAGCTGTAAGAGTCTTAAATCAACAGCTTCCAACTTTGCCAGTATCAGTGGTAACCAATGCAAATAAGGAACTTTGAACTATGTATACAACTACTTCCTCACAGTTCAAAGAGAATATTTTTTTTCTTTTCTTTTCCTTCCTTACCAATATCGATCAGAAAATTTATCATGTCTACACACTGTGCTCTGTATAACTATTACAAGAACAAGATTCATTGTGTCAGTTATTGTGAATGTACTAACGTGTTTTGAAACTATTATATTATTTCTTATTATAAATAATAAAAACAGAAAAATAGGCTCTTGAGATGAATATACATTTCTCAGAGGAAGAATTGGAGATGGCAAATAAATACATGAATAAAAAGTTCCACAGTATTGATCATTCAAGTAATTCAAATTAAAACAACAGTGATATATCATTTCATCCCAAAATGAATTGCACTCATAAGTTAGTAAACTAATAACAATTGCTGGATAGGCTCTGGGGGAAAAGGAATATTTCTCCACTTTTAGTGGGAATGTAGGCTATTGCAATCACTATGGAAATCGGTGTGTAGATTCCTCAAAAAACTAGTAGTGTAAGTCCCATTCAAAACAGCTTTCCTGTCTTGGTTGTTTTCCAAAGAGAATTGAAAATATCATAGTGATATATGTGTACCCATGTTTATAGTACCAAAATTTGTCATAGGTAAATCTTGGAAATGACCAAAATGTCCATCACCCAAGGAATGGATGAAAAAGGTGTAGTATTTTTATACAAAGGAGTATTACTGGGCTGTAAGTAAAGACAAACTTGAGGCATTTATAGACAAGTAGATGTAGCTGTAGGCTATACTCGTAAGGGAAATTAATCAGATCCACTCGTGTGAATATTGTATTATCTCCCTAGTGTAAGAACCTAAAAGTATAAATAAAACATGAATGGTAATAGATGCAGCAAAACAGAAAAAACTAAATGTAAGAATCAAACAACAAAGATAAAGGAAAAGATAAAAGAGGAAAAAAGAAGGGATAAAACCATGCAAATGTATATGCAGGGCAGCTGAATTGATTGTACAAATATTTTCCAACAGTTTTGTTTATATTTTTGAAAAAAAAGTATTTAATGTTTCGAATTTTCACTTTGAGTATCTCTGTATGATGATATCTGTGATCTAAGCAACTACCTCTAGGACAGCAATGTGTAATACAAAAACCAGGGTTGAATACCTCTCATCCTTGTCTACTAAATATATACCATTTCTAATGTCCTTTCAATTATTATAATATTTTTAAATAAATTTTTAAAAAAGTACATGAATACAAGAAACTAAAATTCAGATTTATTGAAAGTGTTGAAGCTGTTAATCTGAGCAAGAGACTGATAATAAAAATAGGTAATATAACAACCATTATTAATTTGCTATTCTTGTTTTGAAAATGTGTAACGTATGTATTGGAGTATTTTTTTCTGTTTCTGTCTTTGCATCTGATATTTGTTTTTAATATTCTAAATAAAATAACAAAATAATTTTAAAGAAAGCATAGAAACACTCAAGGGATAACTAAAAACAATATGACAAGTAGATTAAGATAACAGGAAATATGCTCTGACAATAGCTCTTAGAAATGCATAGAAAGAGTATATTGTAGTTAATATTGAAAGTTTAAAATTTCTGTGAAAGAAAATACGTCAAAAGTTGTAAAGAAGGGGTCACATTAGACTTTGTATGATATGTAAGTCTGTTAAACTTAAAAGATATTTTTTGTCACACAGTGGTGATGTAATATTTACTAAAGTGTTAATGTAATTATCATGGAGTCCAAATTGATGTCAGTAAACAAAATAATAAAAATTTTTAAGCCTCTATTTTAGATTTAAGGAACATGGAAATCATATCTGTAATGTGAAAATTAGTGTTTGATACTGCATATTGTATGTTCATCTAGGTCCAGAATTATGACTTTCTCAGTCATTGAATGAATGAATGAAGTAAACATATTTGCTAGTTGGGAAAATACCTTTACTAGCTTCATGACTTGTGGCACAAAAAATGGTGCAGTGGAAAAGAGATTATGGAAAGAACTCTATCCGCTCAAGTCAGTATCCACTCCCAATCAAGATGTACTGTTAACATCACATTCTGGAGGGTAGTAGAAGTAAATACTGCCTTTAAGAACAAGAAAGGTGAAGAGGTGCTGGTATCTACTGATTACTTAATATACAGTTGTGCTCCACATAAAATAAAAACATTCCAAATGAAGAAAATATACTACTGATTCGATTACATATTTAAAGATATTTGCCAGATGAATATGGTGTGAGAAAAAATATGGCCTTTGTGCCACATGTAGTAGAAAGTCTGAGTTCAAAAATAGAATCAAAGGATATACTCTGGAACTTAGTATCACTATCAGTGCATTAGTTATGCTTACTTTCTCCCTAGATGTTGCAGTTTTGGATTCTTGGTCCTTATTGAGAAGTTTTCAGCCAGAAGACACAGAAAGACCACTAAGAAACTACATACTAATGCATATTTATGGTAGCTTTCATGAGATTTTTATCAGAGGCTTGGGTGATATACATAGCTTTATCATGTAACAACACTTGGATGACGATAAATTAGTTTACATTGAAATGGTTGAGGGCTGGGAAGATAGCTCAGTAGGATAAGTGCTTGCCTCGCAATCATAAGGACCTGATTTCAATTCCCTGTTCCAAAAAAAAAAAAAAAGATAAAAAAAAAGAAATGGTCAAGAGTATTTAAACACTTGTAATAGAGATGTTATCTTTTCTACCTGCTGTCACAATATAGTCGTATGAAGCTTAAATCAATTACAAATGGTATAGAACTTAATATCAGTACATTTGATTAATAAATACATGATCAGTGAACCACTGGACAAGAAGAATAAGCTTAGTGGAGGCCTTGGTAGTACACATACGCTCTAGGATTTGGAAAATAAACTCCAAAACCATTGAGGAATCTATCAACACTCAGAATTAAGGATCCAAATAATCTGGAATACACTGATATTTTATGTAGATTGAATGGCCAATTATTTATTCTTTCATTTCTAACCGTTAGAAATAAGGCATAACCTTGGATGGATATTGACCTTCAGGAAGAATATTCTAAACTTTGAATCTTGCTCTGACCCATATACCAGGTGAAATTAATGATTAGCAATATTTATTAAGGACAGTTATAAAATGAATTAGGGGCATGCAGGACTCATAATGGTGTGCATATAGTACGACTGGAGATATCAGTAGTAGAATGCATGCCTATTGAATGTTTAGGTAATTTTCAATGAATTAGTAAAGTGAAATCCCTAGTGTTTCAAGTATTTGTTTTCCTCTGTTTTGAAACACTATAGACCGACAGATCAAATTCATATACATACATATACATATAGAAATATAGAAATCATCCATGTCGTGTGGATGCTTCATTTCTGGCTTCTGAAATGACTGTATCATTCTGGAATTTTAAGTGACAGGAAGATAGGACAAACGTCGAAGCAAAATAGAGCTTAAGTCCTTCTGTCAAGTTCTTGAATGGGCACAAGTACTGAGTGACTGAGGTGTGTGTGTGTGCGTGTGTGTGTGTGTGTGTGTGTGTGTGTGAAAAAGAAATATAGAGAGATGGCGACAAATAGAGTGATCACCTTACTCATAAATATCTGAAAGCTCCTGGCCATTATTTTAGCACTTCTTGTAGTTGCACAGCCAAAGTTAACTTCTATCAATCTCTTGATATCTAAGTAAGTTTAGTATTAAATATTTATATGTTTGTCTTTAACTGGTGTATTCATATTTGTCCAAGAGTTCATTTACTATGATACTGCAAAATATCATTCAGTCCCACTGGAATTTATCAATGATATATTTATAACTCCTAAATTCAGCAATAGTGAAAAAATATTTGCCCTACCTAGACTATTCCAATATAATTGCAAGAAAGCCAAATAGTTAATATGGTTTATTTTATCTTACTTTTAGTAGAATTCTTGCTAACAAATGAAGTGAAAAAGTCAAAGTAGAAATAAGCCATTTGAAAGTATATAAAAAAATAAATTAATCAGTATTATGTTAAAGATTTATTTGTCTGCAATCAGGAGGAATGCTACTTAGCTACTTTGTGACACTTTTATATGGCTTTTTATTATGGCAGTTCTGGACTGGTATACTGAACTGGGCTGCTAGCAATCCTTCTTACTCTTTTTATAGCATTAAATTTAGCAGACTATATCAATCATATTAAAAATAATAAAGGCCAAACTCACTAATGAATACTAAAAGCATCATGAGAATTATAGATAATAAAATTTACAACCTTGATATTTGACTAAGAGTATCTTCAAAACACTTAGATAATCATGTTTTAAGTATAATGATGGAGTTTAACAGCAATAAATATAAAATATTCGCACCAAACTCATGATTGTGAACTAAATCAAGTATCTAACTTATAGATGTCATAAAGTTACAGGAATAACTTTCAAAGTGCCAAAATATAGAATTCTACTATGTTGATGACTTGTTTTTAATAATTGTGCATGCATATATATGCAAACATACCCCACAAATATACACAATGTATCTATTACAAAACATAAAATATACCTAGGTATAATAACAGAGCATGGTGAAGTGATGTGTGAAATTTGTATGATTTGTGTTTTTTGAAGAAGTCCAACATCAGGGCTGGGGAGATAGCTCAGTAGAATAAATGCTTACCTGGCTAGCACTGGGTCCTGTGTTCATTCCCTGGTACCACAAAAGAAGGAGAAAAAGAAGAGGAAGAGGAAGAGGAAGAGGAAGAAGAAGAGAAGAGGAAGAGGAAGAGGAAGAACAAGGAGAAGAAATCTAATGTCATGTTCAATACAGTGAGGAATTTATAACATACATTAGAAAATTTATCATACTGCTAGTTTGATAACCATTTAAATTAGGTATAGTTAGCTGGGTGTGGTGGTGCACGCCTCTAATCCCAGCACTTGGGAGGCTGAGGCAGGAGGATCGGTGCGAGTTCGAGACCAGCCTGGGCTACCAAAGTGAGCTCAAGGCCAGCCTGAACTGCATAATGAGACCCTGTCTCAAAAAGACTAAATAAATAAATAAATAAATAAATAAATAAATAAATAAATAAGGTATAGTTAGGGAAAATTTATTTAAAAATTAATACTATCACTAGATAATACATATGAATTTTTAATGTAACATAACTTTCTTTAACAAACTTCCAACAAAATTAAGAGGTAAATGAGGAGAAAGACATACGGACATAACTTTTTTTTTTTTTTTTTTTTTTTTTCCATGTAGTTAGCACAGGGTCTTCAGGGTCACACAACGCAGACTGGACTTGTAGTGATTCTTCGTGTTTTTCAGCCTCCAACCACCGAAATCACAGGCACACCACCATGCCCAGTCTAAAATGCTATTTTAGAGGCCAGGGGTTGAACCCCTTGCCCTACATCTGCCTAAGTAGGTGCTTTAATCCATTGAGCTTTCTAACCAGCCCTCCTAACTATCCATTATGTGCTCATGAATATGCTGCATAATGTTTCAAATAAAAAGCACATAAAATGAAAACTCAAATGACTTGTCAATTTGGTAGATAAACATTTATGTATAAAGTTTAACTTGTTGAAAAAATTTAAACATAAAAAGTAGGCTATGCGTTAATATACTTAATGTATTGACTTATTACTAACAATAGCACAGTTATATTAATATTATACTGAAGGAAGTCCATAGCAAATTGCTATTAATGCATATAATTACTTTGCTTTACAAGTAAGAGTGAGTTTTTCTTCTAGCCCTTCACAGACAAAAGAATTACTAACATTGTTATTGAAATGAAAGAGTTGCTTCTGGACACCACTTGGAGATGTGCTATTCTGAAATAACATAAGTCTTCGTGTTTCTTATTTTCTGAATCCTTAAATTCAATCTTGCATTTAACATTGAAGTTTGGGATTTTACTCAAATTTGCTAGATAGTGTATCTGCCTTGTTATCTACTCTTCTCACTTCCACCCTTGGGTTTTCACATCTTCCACCCTCCTGTTTCCTTATCTGCCATCAGCAAATTCTGTAAATAAGTGTCAGCAGAAACTGCCGGAGTCATTTCTCAACTTCCCTGCTGATTAGGCAGAAATCAGCCTGATTCTTAAATTGTTCTTATCAAAATGAAAAAGGTCATGCAAATCACACTCTGCCTACAATCTTGAGTCAGAAGCCAGAAGTATAGGCCACACACGCATAAATACAGTTTCCCAGTAGACTGTGTGGTATCTGATTCTGACAACTATCGAACGACATTTTAAAATTTTTGTTCTCTTTCTAAATAGCCTTGTTCAAGAGCTTTAACATGCTCTTCAGCTCAGAGTGTATCTTGTAAAAGGCAGCTCCTTCCTATAGCTCAGGAGTACAAGAGCCTGCCTTGCAAGCACAAAGTCCTAAGTTCAGTTCCTGCTTAAAAATAAAGCTTAAAAGTTCATTCTTTGCAACCTTCAACTGATATACAAGGAAAGGCAACTTGCTATGTACTTACTTGTGCTTCTGTTCAGTCAGTGAATATAAGGGAAATTTGAGCTCTGCAAACCTTTTAAAAGATGTCTTTCACTGTGTTACGGTTGTTAGTCTTTTGCCTCTTCCAATGGCGTTCACTTTTACCATGAAACCAAAATTAGAATATATAAGCCAGAGCTTTGTTTGAGCCTATGACCTATTCCATTATCATTTCAGTGTCCTTGTCAACCTAATATCCCTCACAGGCAAAGAAAAGTCCACAGATTGGTATTAATGCATACATAGCACAGTGTTGGTCATGTTTGTTTAGGGGTGGTAATTATTTTAATACATGACTGTTTTTGTCTGTGGATTAGCACAGCTGCTCCAAATTCTAGTCCCAAGTGTAGTTTGATTGAAGAGTTCATTTCTTGTCATGACTGCAGAATGCTCAGTAAAAGCAAATGTATGTAAAGGGTTTAATGAAAAGAGACCTACAAAATGTTCGTAGTAAATGGATTTGTGAGAAGCAGCAGCCCCTTATCTTATGCTAGTCTTTAATATCAATAACCTAGGACAGGAAGGCAGTGAGCAGAATGAGCATAATCGCACTGCCAGACGGACAAAACATTTTCTAGCTCTGACTGTGTGTATCTTTCATCTGTTCAACTATTATTATTCCTCTTTGTACTGCCAAGCTACTTCTCCTTAAGCAAATCTCAACTTGGAACAATATAATTAAATCAGAAAAGAACAATTGCCAATTAACATTGAGAATTATGTGATAATACGGACAGCAAGATGTTTCACTTAAATTTATAATCCTCCAAATTTCCAGTGGATTAAGAAGTGAGTGAATAGTTATGGGTGGTGCATGGAATTATATAAATATGAATGTAATTACAAGAGTCAAGAACAGTAGCTCGGGAGAAGGGGAGACTAGAGAGAAGAGCTAAAGTGCCACAGTAACTTATTAGCATATGAGGAGGAATTTGTCTGTGCTGTTAAGTACAGTAGCAGTCAATTCTAAGGACAGTGAATCTTCAATTAATTTTCCTAATAAAGCCTTTGAAGGGCCTCTGGGCTTACTTAGAACATTAAAATTGCCATGCAGGCCCTGAACAAGAATCCCCACTTGGCGCTAGCCTAACAGAAAATCTCCAGTTGGGAGACTATGATGAATTACTTTCTACACATTCATAAGCATTGACTTTACCCTCAAAATTAGTACATGTCTCAAAATCTCAAAGTATTTTTGACGCTGATATGTTTTGGCATTATTTTTTTCTACAAACAAATCAGGGAAACCCAACCATTTCATTTGCATCCATTTCTATTTTGTATCATTTTTATTGCATTTTAGTGTCTTTAAAATAAAAAATTGTATTTAATACAAAACACCCAACCACTGAGTTAAAAATGCTGTTTTTAAGTCTGTAGTACTTTTTTGCATAGCTGGCATCTCATTTCACTTTGCCTAGCGCCTACTTCCGTTCTTTCTCCTTACGAAGGCCATAACCCAGCACCCCTTTTTCTTCTTTTTACCTCTGGAGTTAAATTCATTTGCTTCTCCAGTTTCAGCAACCCTTTAGATCTTTTAATTGATTTTGGATAGACTTTCCTCTGCTCTTTTGAAATGCTATGGATTTTGTCTTAGTTCCAACAAAGGTCTCCTATTTAGAATTTATAAAGAAAGAAAAGATTAGGGTCCCAAAATTCAAAGACCTAACCCAGAAATGGACATGCAAGATGAATGCTCACTTCTCAGAGGAAGAAGTACTAGAAGCTTATAAATAAATGAGGACATGCTCCTTATCCTGAGCCATCTGTGAAATGCAAATTAAAACAATACTTAGATAACATCTCATCACAGAAAGAATGGTTATCACAAATAAATCAACCAACAACAAATGTTGGAGAGGCTGTGGGGAGAAATGAACACTTCTCCACTGTTGGCAATGCAGATTGGTACAACAATTATGGAAAGCAGTGTGGAAAATCCTTAAAAAACTAGGACTGAAAATTGCAATAGTAGGACTGAAAATCCTATTAGTAATTTTCCCACACGAGCTGAAAACATCATATCATAGTGATGTTTGTACTCCTATGTGTATAGCATCACAATTTGTGATAGCCAAATCTTGGAAACAACCAAAATACCCATCACCTGAAGAATAGTTGCAAAAAGATGTGGTGTTTTTATACAATGGAATATTACTCAACTATAAAGAGTGATAAACTTGAAGCCTTCATATGTAAGTGGTTGTCTTAGTTTAGAAGACAGGTTTCCACCCTTTAATGGCTCTGTTCTTTCCAACATATGTGTCGCACTTCTACAGAGCATGCTGCCTGCATAGCTACAAAGCCCTTAATGTAACAATTTTATCCTGTGATCCCACAGACAAAGCCACTAAACAACAGACTAGTCTAGATCCATTTCCTCTAATGCAACAATATATTCTGTTTATTTTCAAGGCTTTGAATTCTGAGCCAGTTTTCAGTCACATAATCAATAGCATTGTACATCCTATGGAAATATTCATATCTATTTATTTTGTGATTGTGTCAAACCATTGTTATTGAAAAAAATTCCAAGGTGTATTGAGGCTCTAATTATATATGGGATAGATTTCTGCTAAATAAATAAATAGACATTCCAGCCTATAAATAGACATTCCAGCCTATAAAGGCTGGAAATAAAACTCCGTGGCATAATGCTTGCCTGGTAACAAAAGAAAGAAAGAAGGAAAGAGAGAGAGAAAAGAGGGAGAGAGAGAGAGGGAGAGAGAGAGAGAGAGAGGGAGAGAGAGAGAGAGAAGGAAGGAAGGAAGGAAGGAAAGGGAAGGGAAGGGAAGGGAAGGGAAGGGAAGGGAAGAGAAGAGAAGAGAAGAGAAGAGAAGAGAAGAGAAGAGAAGAGAAGAGAAGGAAGAAAAGAAAGAGAAAAGAAAAGAAAAAGAAGACAAGTTCTAATTGGGTATTAGTTATAGGCTGAATATTATCTGTGAGAGTTTGGATTTTAAAAGGTTCTCCTAAAGTCTCATATGTCCAGCAGTGGCTTCAGGTAGATGGCTAAATCACGAATGTGACTTTCATCAGCGGATTCATCAGGGCACAGCTGAATGAGCTTTTATAACATGAGGCTTGATGGAAAAAGTTGGTTTGCTAGGAATGTAACCTACTCTTCTCCCTAGTGCCTTCCTGTCTGTGCTTTCTGGCTACCATGGATTTACAGTTTTCTCTCTACTATGAGGCTAATGCCTTGGAGCCAATGCCGGACTCAACTTTCTGAATCCATATGTCAAGCAAACCCCTCATGCCTATGTTTCAAGTATCAAGTATTTAATCCCAGCAACATTTTAGAAATCATATATTTATCAAGATGTGATACTTAAAGATTTGATTTTTTTCCTGATATTGGCTCCATGTCTCTATTCACAGCGGCCTGAAACCATGGTATCCCCTTTTCAGGAAAGATGTTTTCTAGGAGATGTCATCACCTAATGATAAAGTATGCCCTTGTCTCTAAAATTTTAAACATCTCACACCCAAAGTAATTCACTAAAATGCATGTCATCAACGTGTGAGATAGCTTCTCCATGTGGCCTGACTGAATGACTTCCTAATCCTTGTCCCCATCCAGCCTAGCACCTTAGGACCCCACCAGAGAGACTTCCTGCTGCACATGGCCGGTCAAACTGACTTCCTCATACTCAGCCCCACCAACCTTGGCTGCACCACCGAGAGAGAATTCCTGCTCCACATGACCCAGCAGATAGACCTTCTCATCCTCTGACAAAATGTGCCCCAGGTACGTCAACAGCAGCCAATGAAACAGAATTTAAGTGAACTAAATTAAATCCAAACTCCCAATTTAATATCTGCTTAGCTACACAGACATAAGGATTGCTCTTATTGTGTTAAATATAAACGTGTTAGTTACAAAAGCATGTGAACTGCTAAATATCACTACCCACTATTAGTCTTTCTAAATGTAGCTCTGCAGTACAAAAATATCACTGCCTTAAATATAAAATGTCTTTTGGGTAAGAATTACACTAAAAGTATAAATGCATCAAGGTCTACACCAAAGGTCAGGGGATAGTGCTATAAACAAATGACAAATAGAAGGAGCAAAACAGAAACTTAGTCCCCAAGCTCACTCAGAAAAAATACCAGAGACACTAACATAAAAGAAAATGGCAATCACATGGCTGAAGCCTCTGAGTTAAAAACAAAAGAATGCAGGAAAAAAGTTATTCAACATCTACAAGATGATACAAAGAACAATGTGAGATTAGCAGGCATCGACAAGAAAGGAGTTAATACAGATGATATAAAAAGAATATGGGCAGAAGTAATAGCAGAAAACTTCCTATATATGGGGGACAACTTGGCATTTAGTTGACACAAGCATATAGATCTCAAAATAACATCAATCCAATTAAAAAAAAAAAAAAAAAAACTCCCAGACACACAATAAGTAAGATTCCAGAAATCTAGCACAAGAATAATATACTAAAAGGCGACAGAGAAAGAAGTAGATCACATTTAAAGGAAAACTCATCAGAAAAATGACAGATTTCTCTTCACAAACCATGAAGTCAAGAAGAGCATGTAACAGAGTTCTTCAAATCCTTTATGTAAATTAATTCCATTCCCAGACTCAGATGACCTGCAAAACTTTATTTCAAGTTTGATGAAGAAGTAAAATAATTCCAGGACAAAGAACAACTAAAAATTTCATGATGACAAAGCCAACACTACAGAGACTGCTAAAAGATATTCTAGAGAATTAACAAAATGACAAGAACTAAACAAATGAGAATGTAAAGAACCCACCCAACAGGGGAAACGATTAAACACAGGCAATAAAGGGGTGACCAGCAGCTGGTAAATCATGTGGCAAGCATAAATGAATACATCTCAATTATAACCATCAATGTAAATCATCTCAATTCACCCAATAAAATAGACTTACACAGTGAATTACAAAGAAAAGCCCAACAATATGCTGTATACAAGAAACACATTTAACACATAAAAAAATTCATAGGCTAAAAGTCTGTCTTAGTCACTTTTCACTCGTTGCTGGGACAAATACCCAACACCCAAGATGAAGGAAGGAAAGATTTATTCAGCTCACAGTTACTGGAGGTTTCAGTCCATATTCGGCTGGCCCAAGGCTGAGTGGAACAGGGCAGAGAGCATCCAGTTCATGGTCTTTGCTCTTGATTTTCAACATAAATCTGGCTAAAAGCCACCAATAACAACCATGCCACCTCCCCAATAGTTTGCTGCTTTGAAATGTCTCTTGAAAGATTGGCCTGTAGTTCTCATAGTTACTGGAGGTTTCAGTCCATATTCGGTTGGCCCAAGGCTGAGTGGAACAAGGCAGAGAGCATCCAGTTCATGGCAGCAGAAGAGCAACAATATGGTGGCAGAGGCAGCCAATCCATCAGCAGCACTAGTCTGTCTCTCTGTCTCTCTTTATATTCCTATCAGGCTTTCTGCCTTAGGATATCTGCCCTAGTCCACACCCATTGTCCCAGCCCTACTCAGACCAATAATCCCATCAGTACTAAAACATAATCCCAGTCATTCATGAGTCAATTCTCAATCTATAGAAGTCCCCGTGCAATGACTACATGAGGCTTTGGGGGGACAACTATATATAAACCGCAACAAAGTCAAAGATGGAAAACAATACCACAGGGCATAGCACCTCAGAAAATTGTAGATATAGCAATCCTATTATCAGACAGTCTCAACTTCAAATACAGAATGATCAAAGGAGATAAGGCCACTACATACTGGTTTTGGGAAAATTCAAGAGGAAGCGACAACATTCTTAAATATGTATGCACCCAAAAGAAGAGCAACCAGCCATGTAAGACAAACCTTAATGGACATGAAGACCCTATTATCCAATACCACAGTCCTAATAGAAGAATTTATTAGCTTCTTATCCCAAAAAGATAGGTCAAACAGACAAAACATTAGCAAAGCAATAACAAAACGGAACCAATACTTGGAACAAATGGACTTAGTGAACATATACAGAGTGTTCCACCCAACCACTTATGAATGCACATTTTTTTTCAGCTGCTCATGGACCATTTTCTAAAATAGACCACATACGAATGAATAAATCCTGCTTATGTATATGCAAGAAAGCAGAAATTACCCCATGCATATTGTCTGATCATAGTGCAATGAAACAGGAAATAAATGACAAAAGAAAGCACAAAACCCCATAAATAGATGGAAATTAAACAGCACCCTTGTTAGTAACCAATGGTTTACAAATAAGATATTAAACAATATTTAAACTTTAATGAAAATTCAAACACAACTTATCAGAATTTATGAGATGCATCCAAAGGGGAACAGATAAATACTCTTATGCTGCACCTTGATCACCTAGAAAAGGAAGAGCAAACCAAACCCAAAACCCAAAGATGGGAGGAAATGATAAAGATTAGAGCAGAAAATAACTGAATTAAGACAAAAAAAAAAAGATCAACAAATCAAAAAGCTGGTTCTCTGAAATAGTAAATAAAACTGATAAGCCCATGGTTAACCTTATCAAAAGAGGGGGAAAAAGCCCTCAAATTTAAGCAATATAGAATGAAAAGGGTGAAATTACCACAAACTCAGTGGAGATTCAGAAGATCATTATAGGTACTTTGAGAATATTTACTCTCACAGAATTGAAGACACAAATCTAATGGACAGATTTCTAGGAAGGTACAAATTACCAAAACGGAATAAAGAAGATAAAAGAATGCTCAAGAACCCAATAACAACCCATCAAATTCAAAATGTAATAAAAATCTACTGATAAAGAAAAATTCAGGTCCTGAGGGATTCACCCCTGAATTCTCCAATAAATTTACAGAAGATATTATCCAATACTCCTCAAATTTTTCAATGAAATTGAAAAGGATACAATTGTCCCAGAAACATTCCTTGAAGAAAATATTATATTGATTCTGAAACCAGAGAAGGAGGCAACTAACAAAGAAAACTAGAGGCCAATCTCTGTCAGGAGCAGAGATGCAAAAATCCTCACAAATAGAATACAGGAAATTATTAAGAAGATTATACGCATTCACCAGGTAGGATTGATCCCAGGGATGCTAGGATGGTTCACCATATGCAAATCTATAAATATAATACTCTATATCAATAGAACTAAATCGAAAAACTGCATTATTATCTCAATTGATGCAGAAAAGGCTTTTGACAAAGTCCAGCACTCATGCATGTTTGAAGTCCTACAGCGAGTTGGAATAGATAACCTCTACTTCAATCTGATAAAAGCCATTTATGACAATCCAATAGCTAACAAAATTCCAAATGGGCAAAAATTGAAAACTTTTACTCTCAGATCTGGTAAGATAAGAATGTCCTCTAATAGCACTCCTATTCAATGTAACTCAGGAATGATTAGCTGGAGTCATTAAACAAGATAGATAAATAATAGGAATAAGAATAGGAAAAGAAGAAGTTAAACTATCATTATTTGCAGTTGACATGATGCTCTACTTGGAAATCCCAATACATTCCACAAAGAAGCAACTTGAATTAATGCCCAAATTAATAACACAGCAGGTATTGTACAAGTCCATACTCAAAAGTCAATATTATTCCTCTAAACAGATAAGAAACTCACTGTGAGTAAAATTAGAGAATACCTTCTATAATAGCGACATAGAAAATGAAGTACCTAACAATTAACCTAACTAAAGATGTAAAAGACCTATTCAACCAAAAAAAATATTGCAGTCTGAAAAAAAAAGATCATAGAAGATTTCTGAAAAATGGAAAGATATTCTCTGCTCCTAGATAGGAAGAATGGACATGAAAGTAGCCATACTCCCAAAATTGCCATGCCATTTTAATTAAATCCCAATGAAAACACCACCAACATATCTCACAGACTTACAGAAGTTATTCTTAAAATTTATTTGCAATCAGAAAAGACCTAGAATAGCAAAGACAATCCTGGTCAGAACAAACAAGTCAATAGGCATTACACTTTCTGACTAAAAGTTATACTACAAAGCTAGTGTGATAAAATCAGGATTGTATTGTGAAAAAAATAGGCCTGAGGATTAATGGAATATACTAGAAGATGAAGCAGCAACTACAGACACATTCATCCACCTTATCTTTGAGAAAGTGGCCAAATGTGTACTGGAAGAAAGATAGCTTCTTTAACAAATGGTGCTGGAACATTTGGATCTCTACGTGCCAGAAACTAAAACTTGACCCAAGTCTGTCACCATGCACTAAGGTCAAATGGATTAAAGATCTGAATATTAAAACAGAAACACTAAATCCTCTGGAAGAGATAGTAGGAGGAAATCTTGAAGACATCGGGGTAGGCAAACAATTCATAGGCAAAAATTAAACTGCACGTGCTATAGTTGAAACAATTAGCAAGTGGACCTCCTCTTACTGAGAAACTGCTGAACGTCAAAAGAAATTACCAACAAGTGAAAAGAGAACTCACAAATTATGAAAAAGTCTTTACTAACAAGTACTCAGACAAATCTTCTATTTAGAATTTATAAAGAAGCAAAAAACATTAGCGCCCCAAAATTTAAATATGCCATCCAGAAATGGGTATCTAAGATAAACACACACTTCTCAGAAGAAGAAATCCTAGAAGCCTATAAATACATGAAGAAATGCTCTACACTGCTAGCCATCCATGAAATGCAAATTAAAACAACACTTAGATATCATTTCATCGTGGAAAGAATAGCTATCCTAAAGAAACCAAGGAACAACAAATGTTGGAGAGGCTGTGGATAAAAAGGAACACTTCTCCACTGCTCGTGGGAAGGCAGAATGATAGAACAATTACATAAATCAGTGTGGAGAGTCCTGAAAAATCTAAGACTGAAAATCCCATTCAATCCAGCTCTCCCCCTACTGGTAATTTTCCCAGAAGAAATGAAAACAACACATCATAGTGATATTTGTGCACCTATGTTTATAGCAGCACAATTTGTGACAGCCAAATCTTGGAAACAACAAAACTCCCATCACCTGAAGAATTATGGAAAAGGATATAGTATTTTTATACAATGGAATATTACTCAACTATAAAGAATGACAAATTCAAAGCCTTCATGTATAAGTGGATATATCTTGAATATGTACTTATAAGCGAAATAAACCAGACCTACATGTTTAAATATCATATAGTCTCGCTAATATAAGAACTCAAAAGAAGAAATAAACATGGAAAGGTATAATTAAATCTAAAGCAAAAAGTTAAGGACAAAACAGTGAAGAGAGAGTTAGGAGAAAAATTATGAAACATGGTAGGGTCAACGACATATACTTACATACAAAGTTGGTTAAGAAAATGGTTCTAAAACCAACAGGTTTTTGAACCTAGCAGGTAATCTGTAGAATTTACACCCTGACTGACTATATATCCTGATATCTGTGAACTAAGTAAAATCACTGAGAGTAGCAATGTGTAATACTAAAACCAGGCTTTGAATACCTAGCATTCTGGTCTTCTATTTATGTATTACTTCTAATGTCATATTGAGTATTGCTATACTCTCTTTCAAGTAAATGTTTGTTTAAAAATTAAAAAGAAAGAAAGAAAAAGGTAATAGCATATGAGACAAGGAAAAAAGGCCATGGAAGTATAACGCTACAAATTTTTAAATTATTAAGTTCAAAAATCTTCATTTATCCTAGTGTAATTGTTCTTTTCTTCACTCTGTGAGTTTCAAAGGTTAGAATATCAGCAATCAATGAAAAATACCTGTTTCACATTATGTCTAAGGCTAGATATTGAGAAAGATATAGTGATGTTAAACTCAAGCGCAGAGCATTCGCTCAGGCTTCCAGAGAGTCTAATGGCCAAGCAATGGTTGTGATTCATCCAGATGGCTGACACTGACAAAAGTTTTGCAAACTGCAGTGCATGATGTCAGGGTAAACCTTGATGAGACCTGACTGACCTTGTGAGATACAAAAGTTACATATTTTTGTAACATAAGACTTTTTTTTTTTTTTGGTATTTTTTAGAGAGGGTCTTGTTATGCAGTACAGGCTGGCCTTGAGCTCACTTTTGTAGCCCAGGCTGGTGTCGAACTCGCACCAATCCTCCTACCTCAGCCTCCTAAGTGCTGGGATTACAGGTGTACACCACGACCCCCGGCCTGTAACGTAAGTCTTTATGTTGGTCTTAACCACCCAACAGAAAAATCTAACTATGTGGTATATTAATATGCTAAGATGTAAAAGGCTCAAGTCTACAGCCTCCAATATTGTCAGATGAGCTGATAATCCACTACTAACTGTTATGGACCATTGGACTAAATATACAGCTACTTCCTCTTTGTTCAATGAAAAGAAAGATCTGTACTAAGGATGTTTAGACAAGAAATCATATCTGCATCTTGTACACTGAACAACTGTGATGAAGACAGCATTATGCAATGCATTATCTATTGTAAAAAATAACAATAATAGTAAAAAAGTGAGATGAATCACGCATAGAAGTTTTGAACAATTTATGCAAAACCTATTATGTTAAGAGGTGGAGCATAAGTCTGCAGTGTTAAAAGAGAACAAGAGCAACTTTATGGGACAAACCTGAAACACTGTCTCAAGTAGGTGATCAAAGCTAGCCTCGACAGTGACACATATATAGAGATAGATGGATATAGATGGTAAAGATATAGATAGATATAGATGTAGATGTAGATATAGATATAGACAGATATATAGATATATAGTAGGAGGCATATATGCTATGGTATAAAGCTTTGTCATCTTTTCACTCAAACACAAACTCTAGTGCAATATCACTTGAATGGGGTAAAAGATCCTAATCAATGGCCTTCTATAGAACACCATATGAAATTTAAAACTTCAGGCCATCTGAAATTTCAAAAATGTTAAAAATTTCATAGCCAAGTAGGGACTTGATGACTGCATGTGTTACTGATATCTAAGTGACATGTTGGGATTAAAAAACAACAACAACAACAACAAATAAACAAAAACTTTCAAATTAAAGAAATTCAAAAAGTAATCTGTAATGATATTTGTATTGTTTGATTAATTATAGCAACTATAACATCTCACGTAGGATATTAATAATAAAGCATTTCTTTGGAGTGTGTTCAAATTTGGCACTCTCTTTACAGTTTAATTTAAATCAAAATATTTAAATACCAAGGAATTTTTTTAAAAATAATTTGCAGTGAAGTATGTACACATCCTCTTTTTTTCCAGAAACATAAGATATCGCCTGTGTCTAGAAATATGTGAACAATTCGTTTTTGCAGATTATATTTTTTCATATTTTAAGGAGAAAACATAATTTAAAAACTATAAAGGAAACAGAATTTCACTAAACAAGATGATAGAAAATCATCAGTGGTTGTTATATCGCAAAGTGTTGTCTTCAAATTTGATGTTCAGATTATCAGATATAAGCATGAAAAATTGGTCCAAAGACTGAAGAGAAAAAAAAATATTTAAGCACTATTTCCTTTGATAGACCAGTAGAAATCAGCAACACAGTTAAGCATCTGGCACTTTTTTTTCCCAATTTTATTTTAAAGAGTAAAAACGGAAGCAAAAAAATAAAAATAAAAAAAAGAAGGCAAACAGGAGAACATAACAGTACATACAGTACATGTGCTAGAGATTAGATTTTCAAAACTAGAATAGTTAATTAACTTTGGTTGGTATATTATCTATTGATTATCATCAAAAATGTGGCTCATATTAACAGATATGGATGTGCAAGATGGGACAAATAATTGCATAGCAAGCCTTGTTTTTCAAGAAATCTTATGTTTTCCTTCTCGTTTAAAAATT
The DNA here is from genome assembly GCA_004027025.1 of Myocastor coypus. Taxonomy (NCBI): domain Eukaryota; kingdom Metazoa; phylum Chordata; class Mammalia; order Rodentia; family Myocastoridae; genus Myocastor; species Myocastor coypus. Next base: position 47,136 of record PVJA010007621.1, read on the forward strand.
ATTTTAGGGCTGGTGAGATGGCTCAGCAGTCTTAAGCACTGGCTTAGTAAAGCTTAGGCAACTGCAGGGACCGTGGTTCAATCCCTGGCACCACATGCTGCACCAGCCCCCATCCTAGGACAGGCTGAGCTGACCAAAATATTTATAAAAATAAATAAAATTAAACATTATTTTAAAGATAATGTAATAACTGATAGGACATTCATAATATATATTGAATGATTTGTTTAAATTTCTTAGTTCAAAGCTTGAAACACAGTAAGCAGTACATAAATGGTAGCAAGCATTAGTAGATAGCATTTTCTTGCCGACACTGCTATGCCAGACGGTGAACTTCTCATGCAGTGCTGCTTTGCCCCTCACACGCTTCTTAGTGTGCTTTTGTTTCTGCATTCCTGAAGCATGCATTCACTCTAAACTCATGCCAGGCTCCACTTAGGCTGGTGCCCACTTTTATTCTCCTCACTCTCATCTTTGTCCCTGTTATGGCTTTAAAATGAAATGCTCTTCATTTCACTTTCTGAGGCTCGAGACAAGTTCCTCTGTGAAGCTCTTTAGAGCAATTTCTGCTCTTCTGTTTTCTGGATTGGAACTGTAAATACTATCACTGTCACAGACTTTCCTGGAGCATATCACATATAAGCTCTTTATGGGGTTCTGGCAAAGTTCTGTAGGCGTGTCATTGAGTACAGTAGTTTTGTGTGATTAAAAAAGTGAATTCTATAGTTTCTTTAATTTTGATTATTTAAACTTTAAATCTGAAGAGCTAACCATCTACTCTGACAAATGCTCTTGCATGGAATAACATTATATGTTTCTGCTGATCCTTGGGACAAATACCTGTTTTCTCATGGTGTCCTTTCTGCTCACAGAGAAATCAAAGGATGAGGTATGGACAGGAGGAAATAGAGGGATAGAGCTCAATCAGAAAGTTTAGGTAGGAGTTAGTCTGAAGTTAGGGGTGCATGGGACCCTGTCTGGATGAACCCTTTCCCTTTGTAAATAGTCCTGAAGAATTGGGTCAGCAGTATCTATACGAGCACTGTCATGATCTACTGTCAAGACGTGTAGCTCATAATTGAATGAGGCCTTAACACCCCTTTATCTCAAAAAAATAGTGCAAGAAGACAAAAGTTTCAAAGAGTTAGCAGAACTGAACCAGATCTTGAAACAACTGGACTTAGTGGACATACATAGAGTGTTCCACCCCACCAATTCTGAATACACATTTTGTTTTCAGCTGCACTTGAAACATTTTCTAAAATATACCACATACTAGTCCATAGACCATTCTTTAGTATATGCAAGAAAACAGAAATTATCCCATGAATGTCATCTGACCACAGTGTAATGAAACTGGAAATAAATGACAAAAGAAATTACAAAAAAAAAAAAAATCCCACAAGTACATGGAAATTAAACAACACCCTCCTCAACAATCAATCGGTTACTGGGCCCGGCAGGATGGCTCAGTGGTCTAAAGCACCTGCTTAGGAAAGCTTGGGCAGCTGCAGGGACCGCGGTTCGATCCCCAGCACCACATGCTGCTCCAGCCCTGCCCTCAGATCAGGCTGAGCCAGCCATAAAAATAAATAAACAAACAATAGGTACTGTTGGTTACTTAAAAAAAAAATCATTGGGTTCTAATTGAAATGAAATGAAACAATATCTATAGTTTAATGAAAATTCAAACATAAACTATTGGAATTATAGGGATGCAATGAAAGCAAATCTTAGAGGGAAATTTATATCTCTGAATTCACACATTCAGAAAACAGAGCAGGAACAAATAAATGCTGTAATGCCCCACCAAGATGATCTGGAAAAGGAAAACCAAAGCAAATCCAAAGCCCAAACGTGGGAGGAAATTATAAAGATTAGAACACAAATTAATTCAATTGAAACAAAGAAAACAATACAAAAAATTAATGAAGCAAAAAGCTGGTTTTCAAAGATTAAATAAAACTGATATGCCCCTAGCTAACTTCATCAAAGAGAAGAAAGAAAGCATTCAAATTCAAGCATAAGAAATGAAAAGGGTGACATTGCCACAAATTTGGTGGAGATTCAGAAGACCATTCATAGCTACTTTGAAAATCTTTATGCTCACAAAACTGAAGACACAGATGAAATGGACACATTTCTGGAAAGGTATACTTTACCAAAATTGAAGCATCTGGCACTTTTTCTTTTCTCAATTCTTTTTTTTTATTACTTTAAATAAGAAATTACAACATGACAGTTTCAAAACACATTAGTAATACATTCTCGATAATTGATACAATGCCTATTGTTGTCATTGTAGTTATACAGAGTACAGGGTGTAGACATGATAAATTTTCTAATGTCTACTTGTGCAATAGATTTCTACTCTTTGATCCAAGAGATGGTAGCTGTATACATAGGCAAATCTTCCATAATTGCAGTGGGTTACTGGTGAAACCAGCAATCTAAGTTGTTGATTAGAGCTTTTTACAGCTCAGCATACTAAACTACCTTTACGTCTTATGCGTCTTGTTTAAACTTTTCATTTGGGTGGTTAAGGGCAAGTTATAGCAAGACCTGTATATCAAAACATGTAGTTTTTCTGTCTCCCAAGGTCAGTCAAATCCCCTCAGGATTTACTTTAGAACTGTGTACAGTGCTTTGTAGAACTGTTGTCAGTGTCAACCATCTGAATGAGTCACGGACATTGTGTGACAAGTTTGCTTTCTATGAAAGCCCAAGAGAAGGATTTCTGTCTAGTTGACTCTCCTTAGGCACATTATATACCTTCAATCCCTTTACTCTGTGGTCCCTTAATCTTGAATAGAAAATTTGGGAAACCACTGAGTTATAGGATGTAATAGCACAGGTTCTCTTATGTTCTGAGTCCTCATTGACCTTGAAGGGCTAGGGCCAAAATATTGGCTATCCTTATAGCCCTTCTTTTTCTCCAATTTTTGGTCTGTAAACGTATATTCTTAACCCTCCAGAAGAAAGTCTTAGTGATACTATTACTCTATAACATAGGTACTTGAGCTTATTATCATTGTCTTTCTGAGTAACAAGTATCTTACACTTTTAGCCTGTCCATTCTTTGGCATTTTTCCTAATCTCTTACTCTCATTTAATACCTTTTTTTATTTTCTTGTAAACCCACCATTTACTTGAGAGAGAGTATAACACTAAGTGAAACTACATTGGAAGCATCAAACATCTAAAAGGCCAGAATGGCAAGCATAGTAAGCACAGTTTTAGTGTTACATATTGCTATCATCAGTGTCCAAAGCCTTTTGAAGTATCTTAGGACCCTTGTCTAATTCATCCTGTGCACATAAATATGTAGTTTTACTCCTGCTATGTTTCTTCTCTTTTCTGCTTCCAGTCACTTTGCTGTTTAACCTTTAAGTCTTTGATTACCATTAATCTGTGTTATGTCTCTCCATTTTTATTTCTTCTTACAAGTTTTTACACTAGGGATACTATACAATATTTACACATTTAGGTCTGGTTTATTTCACTTATGAGTATATATTCAATATACATCCATATATATATATATATATATATATATATATATATATATATATATATATATATGAAATTCCTACATTTTCTCATGCTTTATAGCTGAGTAATATTCCATTGTATAAAAAATACCACATCTTTTTCAACCATTGTTCATATGATGGGAATTTTGGTTGTTTCCTAGATTTGGCTATTACAAATTGAGCTGCTATAAACATAGGTGCGCAGATATCACTATGACATGATATTTTCATTTCTTCTGGGAAAATTCCCAGTAGGGTGACAGTGGGATTGAAAGGGATTTCCAGCTTTAATGTTTTAAGGATACTCCACACTGCTTTCCATAATGGTTCCACCAGTCTGCATTCTCACCAGCAGTGCAGAAGGGTTCCTTTTTCCCCATAGCCTTTCCAGCACTTATTGTTCATTGATTATAATAGCCATTCGTTCTGGGATGAGATTGTATCTAAGTGTTGTTTTAATTTGCATTTCATGAATGGCTAGTGATGTGGAGCATTTCTTCATGTATTTGTAGGCTTGTGGCGTTTCTTTCTCTGAGAAGTGTGTGTTTATCTCAGATACCCATTTCTGGATTGGGCCTTTGGATTTGGGCTCCTAATGGTTTGTAGTTCTCTAGAAATTTTAGAAAGAATACCTTTGTCCTAATACTAATTAGTTAAAATATTTTCAAACTTTGTGAGTTTTCTTTTCACTCTGTTGGTAATTTCTTTTGAGGTGAAAAAACTTAACTGTAGGATGTCCCAGTGGTTGATTCTTTCAAGTGTTAAACACGCATTTTAACTTTTGTCCATGAACTCTTTACCTGCCCCGATGTCGTCAATATTTTCTCCCACTTTCCTTCCAGGAGATTTTATGTTTCTCTTTTCATATTTAGATCTTCTTTCAGAACCTTTGTTTCTTTATTTTATTTATTTATTTATTTATTTATTTATTTATTTTTTGTCTTTTTGAGACAGGGTCTGCTATGCAGTTGAGGCTGACCTTGAGCTCACTTTTGTAGCCCAGGCTGGTCTCGAACTCACACCAATCCTCCTGCCTCAGCCTCCCGAGTGCTGGGATTATAGGCGTGAGCCACCACGCCCGGCCTTCATATTTAGATGTTCAATCCATTCTGACTTTAGTGTAGTTCATGGTGATAGACCTGGGTCAAGTTTTAGTTTTTAGCATGTAGATAGCCAGTTTTTCCTGCATCATTTATTAAAGAGGCTATCTTTCCTCCAGTAAACTTTTTTGGCCACTTTGTCAAAAATAAGATGGCTAAGTGTGTTCATATTTTATTCTGCATCTTCTAATCTATTCTATTGATCCTCAGGTCTATTTTTTTTTTCAGTATCTTGTTTATTTTACCGTGGTAGCTCTGTAGTATAATTTTAGGTCAGGAATTGTAATGTCTCCTCTCTTACCATTTTTACCTAAGAATGTCTTTGCAATTCTTCATTTTTTTGGTTCCACATAAATTTTAGGAATGACTTCATCAGTTTTGTGAGGTATGTTGATACTGTTTTGATAGGAATTGCATTAAATCTATATAAAAGTTTAGGGAGTATGGCCATTTTCACAATGTTGTTTCTTCCTATCCAGGAGCACGGAATATCTTTCCATTTTCTGAAATCCTCTAGGATCTCTTTTTTCAGAGTACTGTAGTTTTCATTGAAAAGCTCTTTTAGTTCTTTAGTTAGGTTAATTCCTAAATATTTCATTTTCTTCACTGCTATTGTAACAGGTATTATTTCTCTAATTTCTCTCAGTGTGTTTGTTATCTGTATAGCGGAATCCCTTTGACTTTTCTGTGTTTAGCTTGTAACCTGCTATGCCACTGAACTTGTGTATTAATTCTAGTAACTTGTTGATGGAGTTTTGAGGATCTTCAAATAAATTATCATGTCATCTATGAATAATGAGAATTTAACTTCTTCTTTACCTATTTTTATTTCTTTATTTCTCTCTCATGTCTAATGGCTATAGCTAACGATTCCAGGACTATATTGAGCAGGAGTGGTGGTAGAGGACATCCTGTCTTGTATCAGATTTGAGAGTAAAAGGCTTCACTTTTTCCCCATTTAGAATTATGGTAGCTGATAGATTATCATAGATGGCTTTTATTACATTGTGTTAGAGCCCCTCTATTCCAAGTTTCTGTAGGACTTTGCATATGAATGAGTGTTGGACTTTGTCAACAGCCTTTCCTGCATCAATTGAGACAATCATGTGATTTTTGGCTTTGGCTCTATTGATATAGTGTATCACATTTATTGAGCATATTGAACCATCCTTGCATTCCTGGGATGAATCCTACCTGGTCATGATGTATAATCTTCTTGATGATTTGTTGTATTCTAGTGATGAGGATTTTCTTGAGAATTTTTGAATCTATGTTCATGAAAGAAATTGTCCTGTGTGATTCATTAATTCTTTGTAGTGTTTTCTTAGTCTCAGTTGAACTGCTTTCTGCTCTTGTCTTTATAATTTCCTCCCATCTTTGGGCTTTCGATTTCATTTGCTCTTCTTTTATAGTCGGTTTAGGTGTTGCATCAGAGTATTTATTTGTTCCTGTTCTGTCTTCTCAACATGTGAATTAAGGGTTATAAATTTCCCTCTAAGAACTCCTTTCATTGCATCCATAAATTCCAGTAAGTTGCGCTTGAATTTTCATTAAACTGTAGATTTTGTTTAATTTCTTGTTTAATTTCATCTGTAACCCACTGGTTGCTCAGAAGGGTGTTGTTTAATTTCCATGTATTTCTGAGGTTTTTGTGGTTTCTTTTGTAACTTATTTCCAATTACATTGCACTGTGGTCAGATAGTATGCATGGGATAATTTCTGTTTTCTTCCATATACTTAAGCATGACTTATGAATTAATATGTGTTCTATTTTAAAAAAATATCCCATGTGCAGCTGAAAAAAATGTGCATTCTGAAGTGTTTGGGTGTAACACCCTGTTTATGTCCAGTAAGTCCAGTTGTTCTAGGTTCTGGTTCAAGTCTGCTATTTCTGTATTACTTTTTTGTCTGCTTGACCTATCTTTTTTGGATAAAGGGGTATTAAACTCTCCCGTTAAGATTGTGGTATTGGATATGAGATTTGTCATGTCCATTAAAGTTTGTTGTTTTTGGTGCTCCCATGTTGAATGCATACATATTTATGAGTGTTACCTCTTCTTCTTGAATTTTTCCCCTAACCAATATGTGGTGGCCTTCTTTATTTCATTTGAACAAACTTGGTTTGAAATTTAGAGCGTCTGCAAACAAGATTGCTACCCCTGCTAATTTCTGAGGTGCTGGAGCATGTAGTATTGTTTTCTACCCTTGAACTTTTAGCCCATGAGTTTCTTTATTAGTTAAGTATGTTTTTTGTATATGCTATATGGCTGGATTTTGCTTGATTATCCACTCTGCCAGTCTGTATCTTTTAATTGGAGATGAGTCCATTTACATTGATGGTTATAAATGAAATGTATTGACTTATGATTGACATGACTTTTACTTACTACTCTTTACCTCTTTTTGTCCTGTGTTTAATTAATTGCTCTATTTGGTGGGTTATTTCTGTTCTAATTTGTTGAGTTCTGGTCATTTTGGTCTTTCCATAATTTTTTTTTTTTTTTTTTTTTTTTTTTTTTTTTTTTTTTTTTTTTTTTTTTTTTTTTTTTTTTTTTTTTTTTTTTTTTTTTTTTTTTTTTTTTTTTTTTTTTTTTTTTTTTTTTTTATTAAACCTTGTAAGTTTGGCTTTTATTTCATGGAATTCTTTAGTTGTCCATTGTTATGGAAGTATTTTACTTCTCTCTCATACTTGAAAGAGAGTTTTGCCAGGTATACCAGTCTGGCCTGAGATTTGTTTTCATGGTGACTTGAAGCACTCTGCTTCCTGCTCTTTTTTACTTCATGGTTTGTGAAGAGAAATCTGCTGTTATTCTGATTGGTTTTCCTGTAAATGTGATCTGTTTCTTTTCTCTAGCAGCTTTTAGTATATTATTCTTTTGCTGGATTTCTGTGATCTTGACTATTATATGTCTGGGTGTGTTTTTAGTTGGGTTGGTGTTAATTGGAGTTCTATATACTTCAGTTATCTGAATGTCCGATTGTTTTCTCATATTTGGGAAGTTTTCTGCTATTACCTCTGGCCATATCATTTGTTTTGACTCCTTTTTTTCTCTTTGATTCCTATTAGTCTCACGTTGTTTATTTTTGTATCATCTTGCTGATGTTGAATTTTTTTTTCCTGCATCCTAGTTGTTTTTAAGAGATCCTTCCTTACCTTTTCACTAGCTGCAACCGTGTCTTCAGGACCTGAGACTCTCTCTTCACTTTGGTTCATAGGGTTTTGCCATCTTGTGATTGAGATTTTATTTTCTTGTATATCTCTTTTAAATTGTTTCGTGTAATCTATTTCTTTCCTATATTGCTCAATCAGGGAATCCATCATTTTTATATTCTCCTCTAATTTTTCATCAGTGTCTTCTTCAGTAGTACTAAAGTCTTTCATTATAGTTATCCTTCCTCTCTCTAGTTCAGAGATTATTTCCTTTCTGTTCGCCTCTCTACCTTCCTGTAGTTTTCCCCCTACTTTAGATGCTATTAATTTAGAGGTTTTTTTTTTTTTTTTTTTTTTTTTTAACTTTGGAGGTTATTGCTGCTCTGGTTTCCTCTATATGTTTCTGCAGTTGTTTTTCCACTTGAGAGTATTAAATCATGCATTTCTGTTTTTACTTCAGATGTTATCTCTGATCTGAATTGCTGTATATGTTTCTGCACTCGTCTGTCCACTTCAGATGCTACTAATTCAGAAATTTCATCTGCATGATTCCCGTTGTCTTCCAAGGTAGTGTCTCCAGTATTTGTTTTGGGTGGACTCAGGACCTGAGATTGGATCTTGCTCCTTGCCTTTATCATTTTTAATAATAGTGCTCTCTGCACTTTGGTGAAATTAGGCAGTTAGTGCCTATATTTAGGTCTGTATCCATCAACTTTGTTCCCCTCCAGACATGTCTGGCTGGGAGTTGGAGCTCAGCTGGCTGGCTACCATAAGGCCCCGTGGGTCGGGACGGTAGTTGACCATGTGGGGACATTGGGTGGCCGTGTTTGGACGGTGCGTGATGTCGGTGTTCGGGTAGTTGTCAAGTCAGGGGAGGAACATGGGCTGTGAGAATTCTTACCTGGCCATCATGAGGTCAGATCAGGAGAGTGGGTGGAGTCAGAACTCAGGAGGCTGATGAGTCAGGGTATGGATGAGGGCTGAGTCTGCCATGGGCTATCTCAGAATGGCAGGTGGGTCCCAGCTGGAGCTGGGTATCTCGCACTTTTAAAATACCATTTCTCTTATCATTTTATACTCAAGAGATACCTCTAAAAATATAAATATTGACCTTACTTTTTACATTTTGTTGTATCTCTCTGAATTTCTTTGAGACTTTGGAAACTACAAGTTTCACCTACTACCTTTCTACCTCTTTCTTACTGCTAATTTGCTTTCATCTTTTCTTGTAAAATTGTGTACAGTGTTGAGGAGCATTTTCTGCCCTTTGTATCCACATCCTGAGATCAATCATCCTCTGTGGCTTAATTTTTACCAGATATTTCAGAATAGGTTACAAAATGCTGTTCTCTTTTTTTTCCCACATGTGTTAAAATTTTACTTGTCATTAATTAGTTTTTCTCTATTTCTTTATGCTTGGATAGTTTATTCTTTGTTTCTATTCTAATGTCAATGTGAAAGTTGACTATCTTTGAACTTCCAAATGTATTTAAAAATAGTGTCTTGTACAAGATTGCCCTTAAATGAACATAGTTTAATCAAAATCACTTAATCAGTTATGCATGCAAATATGGAGATATAGTACTTATAATTTCTGGTACTACACAAAATCATACAACATATATTGTATGTAACATGAATATATATATATATATATATATATATATATATATATACACACTGGAGAGATTTACTATAAAGATAAATTACATACATGCATACACATATATACATATACATACATACATATATCCTGAATTGTAATAGTAATAGGAAAACCTTGAATCTCAGTTTCCATGATAATGTTTATATTGCTGCCACACTAGGTAAATATTATCCTGTTTATATATTTTCAAATTGGCAATAAATTTTCCAGATTGAATTCTTATGATGTCTTTCATAGAAAATAAAATTAAACCTTTTTGGATTCAGGGTATTAATGTGTAGACTTTTCCTCTTTCGAGTGAAAAAAGAAACCATATAACATTATTAATGTTTCTCAATGCATGCATATATTAGATATCAAGGACTACACAGAGAGACATGTATCTCAAATTCCCCAAAGTGATAACTGAAAAATAATCTACTGGAAACTGGATAGAGCCTGAAAGTAGAAAAGTTTAATACAAAAACAATGTATTTCTAGTATTTCATACTATAACTCAAATGGTACTTAAAATTCAGTACATGACTAAAATACAAAATGGAAAAACATATGCCTACATAATCTGACCTTTAAAAATTGAGTTTCACTTGGTCTTGTTTTTTAGGATAATCTTACTTGGGCAAACACTCACAAAAATGTATAGAATGAGTTAGAACTTTCACTTTTTCATGTATTTGGTGCTACTTCTTAATACACAGCTTGGACTCACCTATTTCAGCCTTCTTAGTGCTGGGATTACAGGTGTGCACCACCACACCCAGTCTTGGCACCTGTCTTGACATGGCCAGGATGGGGTCCAGCATGCATGTGATACTGAACACTGAACATAGCTTAGAAGTTGCCATAGTGTTTTTTTTTTTTTCACAATTAATTTTAGTAGTTGAAGTTAAACTATCATGATTGTACAAACACAGATGAATGATTAGGTTCTAATTCCACTACAACTAATTATTTAAAAACAAAGTTCATTAACTTCTCTGTCCATTATATACATGCTATGTATCAGACAATAATAGTTAAGAATTTTCTAAAAAAAACCACTACCATAAGATTACTTTTAGAGAGATCAAAACATAAAAAATAGCATTCACGATCAAGTTCACATCCCACGTGGAGCTAAGCATATCAAATCTTATTCAAGTAAACAGTTTCTTATGATTTCTACCAGTTTAAGACTTCATGATTATATTTACTTATTTATTTACATTTTCTTTGGGACAAGGACTCGCTTTGTATTTCAGACTAGCTTTGAACTCAGTGTGTAGACCAGCTTGGCCTTGTATTTGGGGCAAACCTCCAGTCTCAGCTGAGATTACTGGTTGATGAATCTACTGCAGGTTTATATATAGCAATCATGATTGTAAGCATATTAAATATTATTATTTATTTATGTCAAACTCAATCTAATCCTATGTTCATACAAGTTTTATATGACAGAGGAAAAGTCTAACATAGTTTAGTAGGATAAGCTTTCTAAAAGATAAGTCCTATAGAGAGAAATAATAATACTTAAAACACCTATGTATGTAGAATTCTTTTGACATTCAAAAAATATTTAAGCATTGTTCACAATTGTGACCTAGAGAGAAGGCATTGTTGAAAGACATTTTAGCCAATGAAATCATTAAGTTTTGTTAACTCATTGAAAAATGTGCTCAAGAAGAGGAAGAATTAAAAGACGACTTCTAAGTATTAAACTTGGAAAATGCAACTGGGATAATGGTTGTTTTCATCTCAAATGTAACATTCTATAAAGAGGAATGAGTAATTGAAGAAGTTTATGACTGTGGAAATGACCTTTCTCACGCAGAGTATCCAATGCTTTTGAACAGTCCACATGGAAACATCTTAAAGGTACTTTGATTGCATAAAAAGTGTAAGCAGGTCCAGAGATCTGGGAGTGCAAAAGATGAGAAAGTTCTAGATTTACAAATAGTGTATTATTTTCATTGGGAAACAAACAAAAAACGTCTTGTGGTTCAAAATAAATGATGTAAAGCAAACTTAAGAAGGATAAATAATGTCTAACATAAAAAAAATTAGAATCACCTACCCAACATATTTAAGTGAAAAGAAATGACATTTTATGCAATCATACCATGATATTGTTAACATAATTTGAAAGCAACTGTTATGTGAATTTACCTGAATGCCAAAACCATGCTCTAATGATTAACTTTATGAAATTTTTCTCACATTCCTTCAACAGTAGACTATTATCTCAGATTTATATCTGAGTTCGACAAACTCAAAAGAGGAAAAAATCCTGACAATTTAGGTACATGATGGACTTAGGTGGAGAGGACAGAATTACAGCAATGTTAGCTAAATACATGTGAATGTAAAAGTTAAAAAATAAAATGCAAAAGAAATGAAGATAATTGGGATGAAAGTTGTAATGAACTGTAAATGAGACTCGCTTTGAGGTGCTGACTCACACAGGCGAAGCTTTTTATTAAGCTTGGAATAAAATAGCATCTAATTTTACTTAGGAAGAAAAGAATAAAAAGTCTTATTTTTCTTTCTAATGGCTTTTGGATAATTATGAAAAGGACAGAATGATTTCTATATACTTCTTTGAGTGCTAAAACTTTGATATTAGAACAGAACTTTGATTTTGGAAATAAATTATAGATTTTCATTTTCTTTTCTCTTATAGTGAAATTTAAAGCAGTGGGTTCAGGAGAAAATCAGAACAGAAAGAGTAGTAGATTTATAATCATACATTTATATTTTTCCATCACATAAAAATGTTTTATTCCAGCAGTTTTATTCTTTATGCTAGAAAAGAGAGAATGAATCAACTTTAATAGATTCCTGGGATACCAAAAAGAATCCTTAATCACAAAGTGAAGTTATACTTCTTTTCTATTTTCTTTGTTTTCCTCAAACTTTTCCACTTCCTGTACTTGTATTAGTAACCATGGATAAAGGCACAAGCTCAAACTCTTGAAGGATAATCATAAAAATAAATTATGAAAGCTAGTAAGATACCTACCTATCACTGTTCAAAAGGTAGACTAATTGCTGGTCTTGAACGTAGGTAGAACTTTCTCAAGAAGCTCTTTAGTGGGGACTCTCTTCCTGCCTAAAACTGGTAAGTGCTATGTGTGTGTGTAATGCATACAAATTCAATTTAAATTACTTGCTCAGTACTCTGTTCAGAAGACTCACTTTACTAATGAAATTTTAATTAATTTGTACATGTTTTATATATCTACATGCATCCAGGGTTTGTGTATTTGCAGTGAGGGTATAAAAATATCTTTGTGCTCTCCTAAATGATTATGATAGGAATTCATGAAAAAGATACTATATGAATAAATGTATTAGACTTCTTCCAAATAAGAAATAAATCATAACATTTTCAAAATATCTTTTGTTTATGTTCCCCAAAGAGCTTTTAAAATTAAATTTCACAAATAATCAATTCATAAATGTATAGCCAAATGAATGGTTAGAGATATTTTCACTGGTTTGCTTAAACCCTCAAAACTCTTATTTCATTTTCCATGTTAGTCTCCTGAAATGCTTAAGGATGTAGAAACAAAAATTTCTTATTACTAATCAATGCTTACAAAGTAAGATGTATTTATTTTGTCATTTGGATCTGCCACTTGCCATATCTGCCTAGTAGTTCTCTAAGTTCTGCTGGTTTACTTGTTATTAATAATCTCATTGCAGCAGTTCCAGTATTCAAAGTGTAGAGCTACTGTTGCTGAAGAACTCTTTGATGTCACCCTTGAAGACTGGAGGCACAGAGAACAGATTCAGTTCTGCAAAACCAACTCACATCACCTTAACTTCCTTTAAAGAAGAAGGCATCATGCTCATTCAGAAACCTCCCTAAGCATTGCACGAGATCCTCAGAGCACATAGGTGGTCCATGCACTAGCCTGATGGTCTGGATGCCTCTGCTTACCCTCACGTTCGTGCTGCCCACCATCCTCTTCTCGATGCTTGCATCTCTCAGTGGTACTTTGCTGTGTCCTTCACTATTGCTTCTGTGTGAAAACGACTTTCCTTTGCAGTAAGCGGCCCATCTTTTGCAGTAAAACATACAAAAAGTGATGATGATGATAATGATGATGGTGATACATATACATTCTGTGAAATCTTTTCTATCCTTTTCTAAAATTTAATTTTATTCTACTTTGAAGAGTATCAGCAAAAACAGAACAAAAATGAGAAAAAAGATTACATGCAGCAATGCAGAGTTCCAGATTTTCAAATCAAGAATTTATGATTAGCAATGGTTGATATGTTATCTTCTTTTATCATCAAATCTGTTATTCAGATTAACAGATATAGGTACGTAAGATTGGAGATATGATTGCCTATTACTGCTTGCTTTCAAAACACTAGCTGCCCTTTTGACGCTAAGATTTTTATTGACATGCAGATGTCATTTGTTGTTATTTTCACAAGATAGCTGTACTCTTTAGGCAAGTTTTCTTTAAGTGTAATTTACAATGCTTGCTCTAAGGTGGCACTGAACTACTGCTCTCTGTTCTTTTGCCTAGATAAGTCACTCATGCCTTCACATTTGGTTCATTACACATATTATTTCCATCTTCATTTTTGGACTGCTGTACCAATTTCTTTTCCTCCTAATTACCCAAAACTCATATATTGCGAGTAATGCAAATTGATAATATTAGACATTAGCATTATGTTAAGTTCACTAGACAAAGTTAAATTTCTTTAGGTGCAAGTAAGTTTCCAAACACTACTGATTTACTTTTGCCTGTTAACTTATTTTTACATTATCCTTTATGATCTCACCTTTTTTCTTTTATTCTTTTATGGATATGAGGCTAGATTTCATTTACTATTTTTGATATCACAGTTCATGTCAATAAGGGCTTCAAAAATAAATACTAAATGAGTTCTGTCTCTCAATGTACAAATCAAAAGGTGATGTAGCATAAAATGGCAGCTCTGATGTCTAAGTCTCTGGGCTAACTCTAACTAAATAAACTATAGTATTCCCTGTGGCTTATGATCTGGCTAAGAGTGAGCTTGTTGGCCAGTGACCTGCCCCACCGTTTCTTTCTATATCCTACACTTGGGTGGCAAGATAGCTCAGCATTCTAAGAACATGCTTGGAAGGACCTAAGTTTAATTCCTTGTACCACATGTTGTGCTTACCCCATAATCTGGGAACTGTGTCAGCCTAGACTGGGCATGGTGGCACGTGCCTATAACCCCAGCATTGGAGGAAGCTGAAAAAGGAAGATAGTATAAGTCTGAGCTGCACAGATAGACCCTGTATCCATCCATCCATCAATCAATCAATCAATCAATAAACCCTCCACTATTCTCCATCACGAAAGGCAGAAACTTAATGTGCCTGAAGTGAGATAACAGCTCAAATATACATATCCTCTTGGAAACTTTGGTGGAACGAAGAGGAAAAAGCAATACAGATTAGTTTTTCTTGAGGCTTATTAAGCAAAGATCTTTTAGGCAGGACATCAAAATGCAATACAGTGGCTGTAAGAACCTCTTAATAAAGTGGAGCAAAATGAGGCTTCATTCTTACTTTTATATTCTCACCAAAACTGAGAGATAGAGCTGGCCAAATAGCTCAGCAGATTAAAGCACCTGCAAGCAAGCACAGGGGCAGGGGATTAGATCCCAAGCCTGCCATGCTGGCCTTGCCCCTGGGGCACCCTGCACCAGTAACTGAGACGGGGCTTGGTGGCGAGCACCTATAATCCCAGCTCTTGGGAGACCACAAACAAGTGGATCACTATGAGTAGGATCTAGTAGTGAGACCCTGAACACCCTTAGTCCCTTCCCCAAAATACAAACAAACAAATAAAAAACAAAAAAACTGAGTGATAGCACATAACTATGAGGAAACAATAAGCAAAACTAATTTGAGAAACCATTTTACAGATTAACTTGACCATACCATACCAAGGTCCAAAACTGTACAGAAAGAATGATCATTGCTTGGTGAAAGCTGGAAGAAAGATCTATGGTGGTTTGTTTAAAAGTCTTTTCTTTTTCTTTTTTTTTTTTTTTTTTTTTTTTTTTTTTTTTTTTTTTTTTTTTTTTTTTTTTTTTTTTTTTTTTTTTTTTTTTTTTTTTTTTTTTTTTTTTTTTTGTCTTTTTGAGACAGGGTCTCGCTATGCAGTTCAGGCCAGCCTTGAGCTCACTTTTGTAGCCCAGGCTGGTCTCGAACTTGCACCGATCCTCCTGCCTCAGCCTCCCGAGTGCTGGGATTACAGGCATGAGCCACCACGCCCGGCCTAAAAGTCTTTTCTTAAAGCCAAAAATAAATATAAGAAGAAAAAATTTAAAACGAAAAGATAACTAGAATAAATGCACAGATTTTAGGTATGAGAGGAACTATTTTGTTGAAAACACAAGAGAGGGGGGTACAGCTGTCACCTTTTGGTACAGAGTTCAACTAAGATGCTCCCTGAATGATATCTTTGTCTCCTTCCTCACCTGCATGCCCATCTACATACATCACATATCATAGTTTTAGATTTCATCTTGCAGTCATATATATACATATATATATGTAATTTATATTTATATTTTTATTTATATTTATTTTATTTATATTTTAAGATTTGATTTATAACTTAGTAATCCTTTAAAATATCAGTTATTAGAACTGTTCTTCATAACTGGAACTGGTGGCCCTCAAGAGACTGAGGCAAGAAGATCAACAGTGGAAACCATTTTATTTACACAGATATCTCAAGGTCAGCAAAGAGTGTGTGTCACAATCCTATATTAGAAATATGCAACAATAAAAACAAAAATAAAAATTTGCCTCATAATTAGAGTTATATTTTTCTGATGGGTTGAGTCAAAGATTTATTTATCTATCATTTTAAAACTTTTTATACATTTAGTACAGGGTTTATAGGGCCTGACTACACAGATCAGTATCATTGTGATCCTCCTGGTTTTGAACCTCCCAAGCATTGATATTATAGGAGTGCATCACCACGCCCAGTCTCAGTCGCCTTCTCAGCACACGCCAGGGGTGGGGCCATCATGGCAAATCAGGGATGGAACCCCAGCCGCTGTGTCTGGGTCTGTTGAGCAATCTGTCTGGCCCTATCTATCATTTTTGAGGTGCTTTTCCTTAAATGTATGTAATATGTAATTTTCTGAAAGTAATTTTATATAGAAAAGCAAAATCAACTCATAATGTATTTCCAATAATTATTTCAGGAAAAGCAGAATACAAAATATTAAACATGTCATGAATGTCAAGTTTTCATTCTGAGAATTTTTTTTTTTTTTCATCTGAGAGTGGGGCTGGCATGGCAGGAGGTGCCAGGAATCAAATCGTGGACCCTGTACTTCCCTAGGCAAGCACTTAGTGCCCTGAGCTATACGGCCAGTCCTCATTCTGAGAACTCTTATCATTATAAATATCTAGATAAAGACTTTATCTTCTACAGAAACATGATATGTTGTTGGCAGCAATTTCGAAGTGAACATTTGAAATTTTGCAGTATAATACTATAAAATTCTATTTGGTTAACAAAATATTTGAACCTAAAGAGGAAAGCTGAATGTATTTTTTGTATTCATAAACGTTTCAAGTTAATCAGGCAGAAGTGAAAAGGACTGAATTTAATTGTCCCACTATTTTTATGCTAAACATTAACATTTAAGCCAATATGATAATGTGAGAAAGCACCAGAAGTTTTATACTACTAAAGAGATACACAGATACTTAAAACAATCATTCACACAAAATATAACTCGTGGACAATTTGATCTCTTATAATTTTCCCAATCATATTTAATTTTAATATATCTTCTGTGGTTGTGCTACCTGTTCAGCATGAGAAATCTAGAGGTATAAAGTGTGAGAAAAAAAATCATCAAAGCACTTTGAAAAGCATATATATTTCACTATAAAAATTATCATTTGTTTTCAAATACCTTTTACACTCAAACTTAAAGACATTTTGTGACATATTTGGATATATATATATATATATATATATATGCATATATGCATATACACGTATTACTGTTTAGGCAGCTAAATTAGATAGAAATATAGGCAGTCACACAGGCCAGGCCCTTAAGGACAATATGGAAGACAACGTGACTATGTAGCTTTACAAGAGGCAGACACCCCTGGTGTGGGCCAGACCTTGACACAAAAGTGTAAGGAAATGCACCTACATATTTGCTTAGGGATGTGTGTCAGGGATTGATATTCTAAATAGGTATCAATCACCTTAAAAGAGCCTAAATGAGTCGCTACCCCAACACCCACAGGAAGATCCCTAATTCTGTATTCACGCCTGCTTACTACATAACTTGCTTCACAACTCCATTCCAATTTAGTCAATTTTACTTTACCAGTGGCGCTTGCAGTCTCCTTGGTGGACCATAACATTGTCCCACTTCATGCTCACCTAAGTGAGTTTCCATAGTTTTCACCTTCGTCCCGCCTTATCACATGGTTTTACCCTACAAGACCCCTGAAAAAGGCAATTTCCCAGGTAACCCACTAGAGCGCCCCTCCTTTCCCAATAAAATATTCTATTCTAAACCTCGATTTGGTTCCTAAAATTCATACTTCAGTTTTATACAACATAAATTCATCCAAGTAACTTTCAGGTCAGGAACTTCATGTTTTCCCTGTATTACTACTAGGAAAATGTCTTTACCATGCAAATACATGTTTCAGGTTCCTTGAGCTCTACATTTAATAAGGTCGCTGCATTTTTATCTTTCCTCATTATCAACATATGCTGGTTTATATGATCTTTATGTTGCCTTAACTTCAAATTTAATATAGTGAGCACTAAATTACGGACAGAAAAGTCACTTGCACATTCCTTGAAAGCAGAAAATAATATATTCTACTGAACATCTGGGTAACTGTCATGCTTTATGCAAATTGCATGAAAAGTAAAAAAAGTAGAGAAAATCTGAGTGGAAAAGACTATTTCAGAGTACAAATAAACGCGAATTGTCTACACATAAAAATGTGTTCATGCATTTATTTTTAAAAATTCATTACAGATTCTTCATAGAAAATAGAATTGTTATTTTTCCTGTGTAACTATAGATCTAACCATGCTATGCAATTTATCTACCTAAAAAGAGAATAAAAACATAAAATAGATAATACTGAATAAACACAACAATGAAAAATGCATGACTATAAATGGAAAACAGATAAGAATTTGAGCACATTTTCTATTGTTGCAGAGAATAAGCAGTATTTTCTTTCCATCTTAATATCTTATCTTTTCAGTAACAACCATATCCTCAAAAATATCCTTATGTGGGCCTGGTAAGATGTCTCAGCAGTCTAATAGGCCTGCTCAGGCAAGCTTAGGCAACCTCAGGGACCACGATTAGCTCCCAGGCACCATGCGCTGTGCCGGCTCCACCGCCAGGGCAGGCTGAGTCGGCCATAATATAAGAAAAATAAAAAAATAAAAATAAAAATATATCCTTATGTATTCCATTAACCACTGTTAATTTGCTCCATAAAATATTAAAACTCTATTTTCTTTAACATGTTTTATATATCATTTTCCCTGTTACTTTACAAACATCAAAATGATAGTAATGACTGAAATATCTTTTAGACTGAGATTTTTATTGCTATGTTACATTATTTGTAGACTACTGAATTGCATTATTTACATACTTACTTATTTACTTATTTACTTATTTGACAGGGCTTTCTATGTGAACTAAGTGGATCTGAACTTGTAAGCAGTTCTCCTATTCATCTCTGGAGTGCTGCAGTTACAGACGTATATCATCATGTCCAGAAATTATTCAAATTTTAGACTAGATGTTGTAAGCTACAGCTTGATAACCTGCACACACTAATTTATAACATCATAATTATGGCATTAATATTTTAGTAGACTTAGATCTTGATTTCCTACAGTGAGTTATCTTGAGGTAAATTGTTAGGAAATGCTAAACTAGATGGGCTTGAAAATATATAAAAATTGTCATATAAACTTGACTATCATGTACAGCAAATTAATATTACATGTCAAAATGAGTAGCAGTTATTAAAGTTAAACTAGAGTGGGATAAACAAATCAGAAAGGAAAATTAATTTTGCACATGTTTCTAAAGTCTCAAAGGATTCTACTAGTCTATGTCTCAAATTTTAATTTTCACTTAATTTGGAAAACTTTTAATACTGATAAAAATGGCATATAATACTATGTTCATCTTTGATATTTCAAATTTACAGTTATTTCATTTTTGTCTACTATTAAATTCTGGAGTCTTATATTTTCTTTCCTCCGCAATTTCAAGCAAGCTTAAAACATTTAAGACATAGGATACTTTACTTAATCCTCAAGTGACACTGAAAAGAATCATACCATGTCCTTTGTGGAATTATCATATTTTCATATTTTTGATCTATAGTGATTTTATACAAACTTTGTATTTTACCAACACAAAATTAAGGCGTAGTTGACCACATTGATATTATTGTAGATTCTCTGTTGTTGCTTTGCTCATATTTCAGTGATGAGCAAGAAAATCCTTGTACAAGTCCTAGATTGAATGTAACTTCATGTGTGGTGCTTCCCGCTCAAACTGAGTCTGCTTCTAAGTACTTTAGCACTGTTACTTAGTGCTGTAATTTGCTAACAGATGTGTTCATGTCATTGGATGGTGAGCTTTTCCAACGCAAGAGACAGAGAAAAATGCCAAGGACCACCCATGTTTAATTTGCTTTAAGTCAGTGTACCCTGACAAAATGATCATTTCAAAACACATATCAAATTATTGTATCCTTTTGATTTTAATAAAAATTTAAATTCTGATATTAACCTCATCTCAGCACCTTACTCACAGTTGCTGTTAAGATGAAGTTTGTACAATATATTCAATATACATCCATTTATATATGAAGTCTTCAAACATATACTCATTAGTGAAATAAACCAGACCTATATGTGTAAATATCGTATAGTCTCCCTAATATAAGAACTTTAAAGAAGAAAACAAGAACTTAAGGGCATAACACAGCTGAATGTGTTATGGATTAAACAATGAAGTGACTGGAAGCAGACAAACCAGAAAACATCAATAG
>PVJA010007622.1:0-19432 GCA_004027025.1 Myocastor coypus
AAAAAAAAAAAAAAAAGAAAGAAATGTTCACAGGTAGGTGGTCAGAGAGACTGCAGATTGGCTCTGAAGTCTTCCTTTAATTTCTGCCTTAAGAACACTCTGAATGAAAATGCAGAATAACATGTAAAAATACCTTAAATGGACATTCCCCAAACCTATACATTCAATGACATGCTGACAGGTAGCTGTATCACATAAGGCTGAGAATCACTATACATGGCAGGTGACACTTACAGACTGTGGTTACTTTACAGCACACATTAGCTTTAAGTAGTTTTGCAGTTACTAAACCTTGGTGACATTATTTAAGGTAGCTGTTCTTGAAATGGTGCTCTGGACACTCAGTTTGTCTCACAGGAATTTTACTATGAGGTGAGGCTAAATTTCCTGGGGGTGGGGTTATATGTCTGTAATCCCAGAAGGATCAAAAGTTTTGAGTACTGCCTAGGCAACTTAGCAAGACCATCTCACACTGAAAAATAAAAATGGGCTGAGGATGTAGTTTAATTGCAGTCCTTAAAAACTTCTACCCTACTCCCTCAAAAAGCTCAGATTTCTGCTTTCAGGTGTTAACAACCAAAAGCAACTTACTAAAAGAAGTAGTTACCCACACAGTAGAGGGAGCCAATCATCTGGATCCATGCACTGCCTTCCCTTAGTATACTCATCAATGCTGCACCAGAAAGAGATCTGCTGGACTAGGAGTGTGTTCTCATTCAAGCTATCACAAACTATTGCCCTCTTCTCAGAGGTGAAGTAATAGTGGTTGAAGACAAAATAGCCACTGGTGTCACTGATCAGTGTTTTCTTAGAACCCAAAGAGAAAATAATCAGAAATGGATGAAACCCTCAGCTGATTTTTTTAGAAAGGACCTGAGAGGAGATTCACAGTGCCCTTCTGAGTTGTCAGTACAAAATGTCTTGCTGTGTGTGCTGGTACATGTCTGTAAACCTAGCACTCAGGAGGCTGTGCCAGGACTGCCACAAGTTCGAGGACAGCCTGGGCTGCAGAGCAACTGTCTTAAAAATAAAACAAAGCAAAACAAAACAACAAAAACATGCTGTCTTATTCTTTGACCACTTTCAGGATGACTTTAGCTACCACGCATGGCATAAATATTCACTGAAGAACAAAACAGATGCACAGGTTGAGATAGTAACACATATAGTTGGCTTAACCTTCCTCTACCAGACCTTTTATGACAAAAAGAGATTCTATTTGTTGCAAAAACAAAGACCTTCAGTAGGCATGTACATTCTTTCCTCCAGGTTTTAGTACTTATGGCCTCTGGCTTTCTAAGATCTTAACTCTTCAGTAAATTAGAAGATGACATTGCTTCTGCAAACACAGTGAAGGCAGGACCTTGAGCCTTCACTACCACCCAGGGCACCTCTTTTCTTTATTTCTGGCCTTACCAAGAACATCGCTAGTGGCCATGATGTCACAAGTATACATAGCTGCCATCAGGCGCTGTGGTTTCACTTGCAGGGCATAGCGACATGCTTCCTTCATGGTGGCAATCAGCTGTCCTGAGAAGGGCCCATAGCAGTCAGTGACTGGAGATTCTCCTTTCTGGGAAGTCTTCTCAGAGGCCTCACAGCAGCCAGCTGGTGGCTCTCGGTTTTCATCTCCAGCAGGATAGCTTCTCTCTCCTCCCTGGCCCTCTCTGACCACATTGCTTTTTTCATGATTCTGGTTAACACTCGTTCCTTGCTCCTCAAGCTTACTTATGTCCCATTTTTCCAGGACAAAACACACACCCATGAGGGGCTCCTCACACATGGGGCCAGAGAGGGTTGCCAGCTGGAAGCCACTCACAATGCTATTGCCCAGGTCTCGGTATCTATTGGCTGTCTGGGAAGCTCTGCCAGCTGCGCTTGTCCACACTGAGTTCTGAAAGTCGACACTTCTACTGACCAGTATGTTGGGACCACATTTTCTTGGGCCAAATGACCAGATTTGGTCAACAGTGTTTCGCCATTTTCTCCCTGTTAGGTGTTGCTCCAGTTTTCCTTTGAATTCCCACATTTTCTCTTGGGTCTTTTGATGAATCGTCTGAGTATTTTTGCCCTCATTCAACAAGGATGTCAGTTGTTCCATAGAACGAATCAAATCACTGTTTTCTTCCAGAATCTGAGTGACTTCTTCTGGAAGGGGCATGGCTCGGACACTCAGTGTAGCAAGTTTGTTGGGGGTTGTGATGGTGACCAGCCCATCAGAGGAGTCAACCTGTACCCCTTCAGGGATTTTGCTCTGATCATCTCTTGTTTGGTGTATGACTGCAACTTTCTGTTGTTTTCCTATTTCTTCATTGACCATGTCAACTTTTGGGGGTTTTGTGATTGTTTCTCTGAATGGAATAATGGGCTCTGATACACTGATATGAATCTTTGCAAACCTACAAAAATCAAGAGAAATAAAGACTTACAATTAAAATGGCATCAATGGATCCTTTTATGCAATGAAGACTGTGCACAAACATAGAAACTTATGAACTGTTTTACTATGAAAGACAGTAATTTATAATACATCACAGTTCAGATATAATGCTGCCTTCATTTTGGCTTGAAAAGAATGTCTCTAATGGGAACCCACCTTCAGGGAGTCCTATGCTTGTACTGAAATTTCACTGCTTTGTTCATTCTCAAAATAAATTAATTATCTATTTAGACAAGAATGCTTTGAGTGGAAGATTAAATGTTTTAATAAGACTTGACATATGAATTCTTCAAAATACAATGTACCAATCTAAGAGTCTAGAGAAGAAAAGCTCAATCATTATAGCTCTAAATATACACAGAGAATCAGAGAATTTCAGGAAGGCTAAGTCAAATTCTTACAACATATTTTCTTTTGGTAAGAGGCTCAGATGCTGTCAGGATACCTATGCCTTTATTTTATAACTTCATGGTGATTGCCAAGCACTTGAAATGTGGCCAGTACAACTGAAAAAAATGACTGTATTTAAACAGCCGTGCTAGCTATGGAACATTTGAAATCTGGCTAGCATGACCAAGAAACTGGATTTTTAATCTTGATTTTAACTAATTTGATTTCAAAGAGTTTCACAAAGGTAGTGGCCTCTATAATGAACAGCACAGGTCACAAACCCTGACATGAGATCAAGTTGAGAAGGAGTCCTTTTCCCACATAAGTTTGGGCATGGGCAGACTCTGATGATGATAGAACTAGGCAATGTGTCTCCTAAGTTACCCATTCCTCACTGACAGTTCCTGCTGCTCCAGTCTGGTCCATATCCATTACTAGAAATATGGATAGATGTATGTATATGTTATATATCTATATCTATCTATCTATCTATCTATCTATCTATATATATATATATATTCCCTAGAAGTGTTTATATTTAATTTTAGAACTTCTATATTTTGTAGAAGTGGAGAAAGTATCTTATGATTTTGACAAATTTGAAATGTCAATAGTTTTCTGAAAATAAAGATATCCAAATTAATTTTAGAGCACAGAATTTGAAATATACTATAACATGTGGAAGAAAATTAAAGATGAAGCATGCCTGTAATCCTGGAACTGTAGAAGGACTGAGGCAGAAGGACCACAAGACCAGCCTAGGCAACTTAGTGAGAATCTGGCTCAAAAAATAAAATATGGGTCGCAACTGTAGTTCAGTGCAGAGGCCCTGGTTCAACCCCCTCTACTACTTAAAATAAAAGTTATTGTTTTACAAGTAACTTTTTTTATTTCCAAAGGTTAACATGTTTCAATTTATATATATATATATATATATATATATATATATATATTATACTAGATGTCTACATGCATTTATTTAGTTGTTCTGATACTTAAACTCAACAGCATACAGTTGAATCTTACCCAAAAATTCTCACACAGAAACTAAGATAACAATACTGCACAATGAAAAATAAGTACATGCACATTTTGTTTTTCTTCCTCTTAGGTAGGTGGTGGGGGTTAGCACTGCAAGTGCTCTACATGCATTTCTTTAGTAGTAGTAGTATTATCCTCATTTTATAGAGGGGAATATTAGAGAAGACAGATGAAGGTTTTTCTCCAAATGGCTGCTAAGTGGAGAATTCAGGATCCAAATCTAGACCTGACCTCAGAATCTACATTCCCAGTCATTATGCTACACTGAAAATGGAAAAATATCACAATAGTCTTTTTAAAGTCATAGATTATTACAAAAATTAGTCTGCATTAGTTCTGTTAAAATAAGTCAAATTAAAACTTTAACTTCTTGAACCATCTTTAAAAATGCAAAATTGGCATTCAACAAAATTCATTATTGACTGTTACATGTAAAAGTAAAAACAAACAAACAAAAAAAACTCCAACAAAAACTGAGCATCTAGCCGGGCATGGTGGCACATGCCTGTAATTCCAGCACTTGGAAGGTTGAGGCAGGAGGATCAGTACAAGTTTGAGACCAGCCTCAGGTACAAAAGTGAGTTCAAGGCCAGTCTGAACTACATAGTGAGACCTTGTCTCAAAAAGACAAACAAACAAACAAACAAACAAGCAAACAAAAAACTGAACATCTATGCCAGATATTTTTTCCTAGCAAGTCAAGAATAAAACTGATAATGAGTATCTTCAAAATAATGAGAGCAAACATATACTATTGGAAAAATCCTTGAAAGTTGCCATTTGTAGTTACAAGTTATGTTTAGTGCTGTACCACAAGATTTGGGAAGCATTATAAAAAAGAATAAAAATACAAATATGAAAATCGTACCAGAAAAACACTATCATCATGGGCTAAAAATCTAAGTCTTCAGAAACTATTAGGAATAGTAAATAACTTCAGCATAACTGTCATATTCCTGAGTAATATGCCAAATCCATTTTATTTCTATCTACTAGAAATAAACAGAATATGACTTTTTTTTTTTTTTTTTTTTCCCAACACTGGGCATTGAACTAAGAGCCTTGTACTTGCTCTGTAAGTTCTCTACCACTTCAGTTATAACCTCAGCCCTGAGAAAATGTTGTTTATAAAGTGACTCAGGCTGCCCATTTAATGACAGATAGCACCTTCATACAGAAATACAAAGATTTTCAGAAGGCTCACTGTAGAGACTACAACAGTGAGAAAAGCCTGCCTTAATCCGACCTACATTTACAAAGATTTTGTTTTGTTGCCCTTATATGTGTTCTTTATGTATATACTTAAAATACACACATATGAAAATATTTTACAATTCATGGGGCCCGGCGGGATGGCTCAGTGGTCTAAAGCGCCTGCTTGGGAAAGCTTGGGCGGCTTCAGGGACTGCGGTTTGATCCCCGGCACCACATGCTGCGCCAGTCCTGCCCTCGGGGCAGGCTGAGCCGGCCATAAAAATGAGTGAATAAACAAATAAAGGTTCTGAAACAAGAAAAAAATAAATAAATAAAAATTTAAAAAAAAAGAAAATATTTTACAATTCAAACTAAAAATGCAAAATAGTTCAAGAGTAGGCAGTAAATTCTACTTTTTAGTTAATAAAAATTATATTAATGATGTAATGAGTCTATGTCTGAGTGGATGGCATTTCATTTTCCTCTAAAAACAAGCCATAGTCCACACTTATATCATTTAGGAAACACTGAAAAGCATCCCGCTGATGGTGGACCTATCCACACTTTCCCCATCTCTAACAATTTTATCTAACCTTTCTTTTAAGTCATCCAAGCATCGCTGAAGGTGAACTTCCCCCGCTGTGACCAAAACATGCTCGCCTGTTTCCTGAATTAAAATCTGGACACAGGGATCAGCTTGGTTCAACAACTTCATTCCTTTCACAAGCTGAGGCATTTCACCTAGGTTAATAAATAAAATGCTGATTAATTATTAGAACAGAACTAATACAGTCTAACGACAACAGCCACTTACGGGAAATTATAATGAGATAAACTATTAAAGTAATGGTTACAGTTTTCTTCCCAGTAAAGCAGCAATGGGAATAAAATTACCTTCCATGTACTGACGTGTACAGCCAACATGAGATACAGGCTTACCAGCAAGACTACAAAGCTGATCTACACAACTACTTCAAATGACCAGTAGATACAAACATCATTCCTATAAAATTAAATTTATGGTCTAGTATCACCTAATCTTCTTATAAATACACATACTATATACCTAGAAATGTATTACAATACTTCCTCAAATGGCACATTTAATATGAACAGATCAACAAGACAATCACTGAACATTATAATCAAGAAACTATTTGGGGCTAGGAAGATAGCTCAGCAGTCTAAGCACCTGTCCAGCAAGCACAAGGACCTGGTTACGATCCCCAGTAGTGGCTGCTATGCCAGTCCAGCACCAAGCTGGCCACTGAAATCAGATGCGGTGGCACATAGCCACAATCCCAGTGCTGGGGAGACCGAGACAGGAGGAACACTACAAGTCTGAGCTTCATAGTGAGGCTCTGTGCCAAATAAATAAATAGATAGATTTTAAGAAACTTTATTAAAACTTTAAACTAAAAATGACTATTTGTGAAACTGATGGCACCCTAAATTTTAGAAAACACAAGCCAGCTATGGTACCTAGTGAGTAATGGCATCATCTGTACTGCGCCCTGCTTGTGCTTTTGGTGCACGCAGTAAGTCCCCAACTTGCAAAGGAGGTCTGTCCCTCCTGGAGAACTGTGTATAAATTGGTAACTTCCTATAATTACTTCTTCCTTCCGATTCATGGGGCTCAAGGATGGATGAGGGCTGTGAGAGCTGCTTTTTCACTCACTTTTTTACTCAGCTCCTCAGATTCACAAAAGGAGGCCAAAGGGTCTCTTGCTGCTTCTTGGGCAGAAACAGACTGTAAAGGTATTTTTATGCAGTATTGCTTCAATTCTATATTTGAAGAAAAGACTCAGCAACTTTATAAACTTTGTTTTTAACATTCTAAATGTAAAAAACCATAGGAATTTTCTGCAAGGCAGTGGATTTTAACAAGTTTTACAAAAGTTTATTAACTAGCAAGAAAAAACTACTAAAATTTCTGGGACTATTTATTTTCAAATTAATCCTTTTACCTGGGTGTGGTGCTATACTCCTGTAATTCCAGCACCCTGGAGGGCTGAGATAGACTCATCAAATCCCCCAACCTAAGGCGCTATCTCAATATAAACAATTAGAGAAGGGCTGGGACATGGTTCAGTGTGAAGGCCCTGGGCTCAATCCTGAGGACAAGAAAAGCTTTCTTATATAATACTTAACACTTTATAGTACCATCCCTGTGTCAGAGAAACACTCTGTCCATATGAAGTCATGAACTGTGCGGCAGGTATAAGTAATGCTTTCACTCTGTAGATGAGGAAACAAGTTTGGAAGAGCTAAGGAGCTATGCTCAAAGCGAAGATCAAGGCTGCAGCAGAACCTGGTTGTAAAGCTGCTGAGTGGGCCAAAGTACCCATGCTCCACAGCGCAGAGTACAGGGCCACCACAGAGCCACTCTGGACACGAAAGCCTTGAGGTAGGGTGGGTGGGCTGCTCCACATTAGGGCCAGCAGAGGCACCTAGCTCTTCTCCTGTCAGCATTCTGTCACTTTCTTTGCCTGACTCAGATGACTTACAAATGTTATCCTTCACAGAATTTAAAACCTGATTTAAAATGATTCCTACAGAGAGTTCGCTGATAATACTAATAATACACACATCCCCACCACTTTCCACAACTTTCCTCAGCACTCTATCAACCAAATAACAAAGTAAACACTTAAAATGTTTCTTCAAATTAAAATTATTAAAATTATTAAAATTATTAAAATTATTAAAAAATTAAAATTATTAAAATGTTTAATAAATATTTTATATTTATTTATTTATTTATTTATTTATTTATTTATTTATTGTCTTTTTGAGACAGGGTCTCGCTGTACAGTTCAGGCTGGCCTTGAGCTCAGTTTTGTAGCCCAGGCTGGTCTCAAACTCTCACCGATTCTTCTGCCTCAGCCTCCCGAGTGCTGCGATTACAGGCATGCGCTACCACACCCGGCTAATAAATATTTTAAATAAAACAAATTGGTTATTTTACATTTCTGTTAATAGTCATTCTGTGGCCAAAAACAATGTAATAAGCACATCACATATAAACCTCCCAAAATGTAGAAGGTGATTCTCCCACTCTATATTAAAAATCTTCTAAGTTCCATAGTTCATTAAAGACATAAAAATTGATATCTCTTAAGTAGCACAACAAAAACACTAAGAAAAATGGATACCTTTCATCTCCATTTCATTAAAGCCTTATGTGGGTGGTAAATGGGATCCTACAATAGATGCCACTGTTTAGAGAAGAGGTGATGTGAGAGGCTTTTCCAGTCATAATAACTTAAAAATAAAGTACTCTGATAAGTAGAACCTAGAAGCAGACATTTGAGTAGCAATATCATCTTGTTAAAAGCAAGATCTTCAAAACCAGCGAGGCTTTATTGTACAGCCTGCTTCTCAGTCAGCCTCAAATATCCAGACCCTACAATCATGCTGCCACGTGGTCCTGCTACAGTGAATTAGGCTGGCCTATGTGACCAAAAGAACGTTATGGAGGTGGCCATGTGGGACTGAGGGCCAGCTCCAGGTTGCTGGAGCAAGCACGTGACTCCACCCCACTATCTGGGATCCCAGAGCTGCCACAAGAAGGTCCCAGCAAAGAGAAGCCCAAGCCCAGCCAGCAGCAGCTGGAGGACAGCTGAACCTCCAGGTGGCTTTAGCCCCAGGTGATGCCCACTGCAACCATGATGAGACACTAAGATGAATGAAAGGGACTGTAAAATGAATGATTACAATTGTTCTAAGCCACTAAGAATAAGGTGCTATGCAATAATAATAAATAACGCACAGAATTACAAACCACAATCACAAGGAGTGATATGTGTCTACAATATAAAGCACCATTAACAACAACAACAAAAAAGGCTGAGGAAGAAAGATCACAAGTTCAAGCCCAGTGTGGGCAATTATTGAGTTCCTATCTAAAGACAAAAATAAAAAACAGTTGGTAAACTGGGTGTGGTGGTGCATGCCTGTAATCCCAGTACTTGGGAGGCTGAGACAGGAGGATCGATGTAAGTTTGAGACCAGCCTGGGCTACAAAAGTGAGCTCAAGGCCAGCCTGAACTGCATAGTGAGATCCTGTCTCAAAAAAAAGGTTGGTAACATAGGTTAGTGGTAGAATGCTTGACTAGGATGTACAACGCCCTGGGTTAAATCTTTGTATTAAAAATATATATATATCATTTTAATCTTTACTTTTAAATAATTTCTAACTTTCTATTTCATAATATACACCAAACATGCATGTATCTATGAAGACAAAGGAATAAAAGCCTATTCCCTTCTTAACTGACAAATACAAACGATGAAAGAAATGTGAGGTAAATAGGATTCCTTAAACTGCTCCTAAAGACAAAGATCAAGGATTGCAGCCAAGGCAGTGGTCTGAATTCTGAATCAACTGCTAACTATAAAATCTTGGACAAGTTAATTACTTTTTCCATGCCTCATGTAAAGACAAGATAAAAATAGCACATAGCTTTTGAGAGAATTAAATGAGACAGTCAACGCAAAGTCCTCAGCATACTGTGCTGACTATAGGAGGGATGGTGATAATGAGAGCAATAATGGCCTTGATGGGTCTGTGGTGCTCTAAGGTGTGGGCATGGAACAGATGTCAAAATTGTTGATTCCTGCCTGGGAAGTTGGAAAACAAGTGAGGGAACAAATACATCTGCTTCTGCCTGGAAGAAGAGTAGCAAACATGTTCTGGACTGGCCCAACCAATCCATTATGAGCAACACGAGATGGGCAGGGACACGTGTTCTAGTCAACAGCAGATCTGGCCAGCACTTCTCCACCCAGGTTTGCTAGGGAGTCTGAATGGGGGAACAGGCCAACAGCCATGGGAGCCAGGGAGAAAGGAGTACTGTCCCAAACAAAGTATGTTAGGGTAAAGAGTAAATATGCAATAAATGCCTTCTGAGAATACACAGGAACAAAGATAGTGCCTAGTTTTCTCAGATGTATACATGGTAAATTCAGTAAAAACAACACAGTTGGTCAGAGAAAGCAGTAATGCTCTCTTTATAAGTTATGAACAAAAACTGCTATTTCTTCCAATCATTTTAGTTTTGTTTTGTTTAACAAAGTCCAGCATAACTTAATGAAACAGGGATGAATATACTTTGGCACCCAGAAGGCTAACCCTACATAATTCTCTGTTGTAGGCTATCTCATTTCTGGACAAGGTGAAGGAAGTTGATCTTATGGACATTCAGCTTGGGACAGGAAGTAAACCACAGATAAGGACTACATCTCATGGTCCTGCTGTTCTGCTGGGTGGGATATCAGTACAGACCAGCATAAAACCAAAAGTTACACATTTGTATCAAGTATGAAAGCTTAAATAATCAAGTATTTGTTAATTTCCATTTGTAAACTTTAGACATAAATGCAGTAAGAAAAACTCAGGAAGAGTAGATATATCTGAAAACATACCTTAGATGCCAGACTCCAATGTCACAATTTTAACAGAAGTTTTCTTGCATTCTTTGGTTTTTAAGACTCGATGTGGTAGATAGTGAACAGAGTCCTCATGTCTCTGAGTCTAAAGAAGCCCATAAGCAGAAACTCACTAGACAGAGTAGGGGTGAACCCTAGAGGCAACCTAGCACTGTCAGCCCAGTGACACCCAGGAACACAAGGGAGGACAGAGCCCACAATTAGGGGCACAGTCCTCTGAAGTACCTGCCCAAGGATTCCGGGCTCCTGTGAACGGCTGAGGATTAATTCAGAGATGGGATGAGAGAAGCTGTCACACACCTGACTGTGGTTCTAGAGGATCTGGGAAGGGCTCAGTGAAAGTTATGCAAAGAGGAAACATTCCTGAGGACTGGCCAGGCTGATGATAAAGCCAAAGGCTAGCATTCATCACAGTGTCACCAGGCAGCCAGGAGGAAAGCGCAGACTGGGTATGCTCAGTGTCAAGATAATCTAGCAAATCAAGAAGAAAGAGGCAGACAATGGACCCTGAGACAGGAGCTTGGGGTAAGAGTCTAACTTGGAAGCAGTCAAATAAAATTTAAGCTTTGCTGAGGGTCATGGAGGGTGCAGAGAGGAGCCTGTTTCTGCCATCAAGAACACAGTCTCCTTAGACAGTAGATGTACCTCACCGTGCCATGTTCCTAAAACAGGCCTGATGCCCTTCAAGGTTGCAACTATTACACCTATCAATAAACACTCTTGTATGCTGTGGGTACAAATCTCAGGATATGAAGTAATAAATACAAATGCTTAAGTAGAGCAATGACCATCATCCATAATGTACAGAAACTTTAACAGAGACGTCCATCAATACATATAGTAACAAATACAGAAAGCTGTTTTTGTTTTCAACTGATATGGACAAAAGATATTTATCACATGCCTTTAAAAACAAGTTCACTTACTTGGGTGCTTTGGCTCAACAGCAACTCTCACAATAGGGGTGGCTTCAAAACTGAGTGGTATGAAAGGTGGGCAGGACGGCAGGCTACACAGAGTTGCAGATTTCAGCACGAAATCTTGAAGACCTCCTATTCCTGCAGAGAAAAAGATCCACAGGGTCAATAAAAGATGGTATATTCTCAGTTTATGTTAGGGCCATAACTGTACCAACATAATGCATAGGGCAATGAGCTAAACACTTCAAAAATGTTGCAAAAAATGAGGCAAAGCTGTACAGTTTTTATAAACCTGGGTGCTAATTGCTGTCAAAACCACAGAAATTCTGCTAGCTTGTTTTCCAGATGTACAAATCCTACTACATAAGAGTTAGGTAAGGTATACCTGCTTCAAACATAGAAATGATCATCATTTTCAGATGCATTCCTCTTTATTTTTTAAAAAATATGACTGCTGAAATAATTTTGCCAACCCACTTGCCTATGGATAAAAGGAAATTACTGCTCCTGAAAATGTGATGTTGCTGTGCCCTCCCATTGTGACCGTCCTTTCTACCCCAGATTTAGAGAGAAACCACTCCTGGCTGATGGTGGCCTAAGACTTTGACAGGTACACTATTTTGCTAAGCGAATGAGAGAAGGGAGAATTCTAGATGGAGAGATGAAGGGGCATGCAGAACAGGAGTGACAACACTGTAGGGCTGATATTGTGTCAACTTGAGAAGTTTAGAAGTTTTGCTGAGTGACTGAGCAGGAGGCCAGGGTCCTCACTGTGTAAACATCCTGAGCCTGTGCAACAGGAGGGCATGGTCGCTGCTTACAGTGCAGAGGCTTGCTCTCCTCACTGTGTGGCTTTTGTTGCTTCTGCTGTCTTCCGTTGCCTTGTACTGCTGCCCCTCTGACACACCCTCCTCTTTAGCCAGCTGATTATGGCTTGAAACCTCCACAGACTGTGTGGTAAACAAACTGTGGCTTCATGTTGAAGGGAAGATTGAGGAGGAAGGAAGCAAAAGAGAGGTCACCTGGTACAGGGCAAGGTGACACAGGAAGAAAGGGCAGGGATATTTAAACAAAACACAAATTCCTAAGGACAGGTGTAGGCAAAGACTTTTTGAAGAAAATTCTTTTTTTTTTTTTTTTTTCAGAACTGGGGGTCGAATTCAGGACCTTCTACTTGCCAGGCAGGCACTTGTGGCCCTGAGCTATCTCCCCAGCCCTGTACGAAGAAGATTCTGGTTGCACAAGAACTACTGCAGACAGGGCTGGGGAGACAGCTCAGTGGCTTACGTGTCTGTCTAGCAAATGTGAGGTCTTAAGTTCGATTTCTGGTACTCAACAAAGAAAGAAAGAAATATTGCAAAAAACCAACAGACTGGATCACATCACATTAAGATGCTTCTGAACAGCAAAGGAAACCATGAACGAAGTGAAGAGACAACACACAGAATGAGAAAAATTTTGCAGCTATTCCTCAGGCAGAAGACTAATATATAAAATTTATGGAAAAAACAAAACCTCCCAAAATTAAAAACTCAATGCAAAAATGGGCATCTGAATTGAATACAAACACTTCTTGAGTAAAGAAGTATAAACACCTAAAAAAAGAAGTATTGATGGCCATTTGAGAAATGCAAATTAAAACAATGTTAAAGTTCCATCTCACTCCAGAAAGAATGGTCAACATCAAGAAATCAAACCAATAACAAATGCTGGTGAGGCTGAGGGTATCAGGGTGGGGGAAGGACCTTTCTCCAATGTTGGTGGGAGTGTAAACTGGTACAAACACTATGGAAACCGGTATAGAGATTCCTAAATAACCTAAACCTAAAAAATTGCATTTCTCCCTGTTATTCCCCTTCTAAGGATTTCTCTGAAAGAGCTAAGGTCATCATACCCTAGTGACATATTCATGCCCATGTTTTCAGCACCACAAGTTACAATAGCTATGTCCTGGAAATAGCTCATCCAACAACAGATGAATGGAAAAAAAACTGGTATTTATACACAATGGAGCACTATTCTACCACAAAGAAAGATAAACAAGGTATTTTTAGGTAAATGGATGCACCTTAACAACATAATCTTATGTGAACCAGGCATACAAGTTTTTGTGTAGGAAATCCAAAGTATAAATAAAGACCAAACTGGGGCTGGATATTAGGAAGTGGGAATAATTTGTTCAAATGCGAAGGGAAATAAGACAGCAGGAGAGGGGAGGGAGGGAAAAAAGGGATTTAAACAAGAATGGAAAAAAAAGAGAAATAGATCTTTTGTAAATAGAGAGGGGAAGGAGAGTTGGAGGGGAGGAGAGGGGGACAAAAAATTAAAATGTGTTACATATACATACACATCCCCCAGGATGAATGTGATCATTATGTACTGCAAACACATGCTAACAACATGTAAAAAAAAATAATGCCATCTCATAGAGCCATTCTAATACTATCACTGTTTCTTCCTTCTCCACTGGAGCTCTGTTATTATACAATGTCTAATTTTCTTTTTAAAATTTAATTCATGTGACCTTTCACTGAAGTCATATTGGCCAAATTCTAACAATTAACTTCCTTCACTCAAAGTATATCAACTCAAGCTTTTTTCAGGTTGGACTGCGGAATGAAGGAAGTTTTATTCTGCAAATTATTCCAGAATTTCCAAGACAGAAGGAGGAGTGGCATTCAAGGGGGAAAATTCCCAAATTAATGTGACATTGATTTGTTTTTAGTCACTGTTTAAGTTTCATGGACTGGAGAGGTGTACGTATTTATGCTTATTAAAAAGCATACGATTCAAAAGGAGAAACACAGGAGACAGAGCAATGGGGAAGCAAGATTTTGTGTAAACACCAGAGGCTTTTATGTGACTTAGCATAAGTAATCCAAGTCCTTTACCCTCTTCATTCTGGTCTGCACAGCTGGGCTGCACACACCAGGCATGGGCAGAGTCCAGGGAAATGCTGATGTCTTCCCTCGGGCCACAGGGCACTCTATATGCTCTGCACTCTAAAACAAATCCTGCAAATTCTTATTAAGCTTTAGCATCTTGCAAATGCTGGCAGGCAAAATACAGGGGTAGTGGTGGTGCTGGTCCTTAATGTTTCCTCTCAAAAGAATTTCAGAAACAATATTATGAACATTGTTTAGCAATATTTTACAGACTGACCATATTGGAACCTGAGAGACAGCTCAGCTTTTTGTTGAAAGCTTTCCTCCCCTCCTTCACAGCTCCCGAGTATACACACAGGGTGACTAGTCTAGCGTGAGGTGCTCCAGCAGGCAGGAAGACTGAACACTAATGCTACTTTCTGGGGACAGATGGGTATGGAAAGAAAACAACATCACTGCCTTCCTTTCACTGTGTGAAGCAGCAAAATGCAGTGCAGATTTCTAAGAGAAGGAAGTTTGTTGCCCATAGCATCTTCAAAGCTCAGCTAAGTGAACTTCTTACTTGGGAGCTGGCTGAAGATGGTCACTCTTGAGCTGAAGCCTGCTTAGCAATGGGGACAGAAGTTATTGTCTTAGCTACCAGGACACAGAATGTTCTTGGTAAGATGTCTTGGAAGATCCAAGAACTGATGGCTGTAGTTCAGAAGAGGTTTGGCTTCCTAAGGGTAGCATAGAGCTTTCCACTGAAAAAGTGGCAAGAAGAGGTCTTAATTCTGCCAAGCAGAATTAAGTCACCAACTCATAGGAGGGCCTACTGTGTGGAGGGTCTGCTGTGGCGCTGCAGTCCATTATGGAGAGCAGGGCCCAAGGCTGCAAGTAGGTCATGCATCTGGGGTAACACTGAGGACTGAGGCCAAGTTCACAGAGCTTATGGATGGCCTGATGACTTACCATGTGTGTGTGTGTGTGTGTGTGTGTGTGTGTGTGTGTGTACACATGCTATACACTGATGCCACAACAAGCCATGAACTGCTCAGACAGAGTGTGCTGGGCACCAAAGTAAAGGTTAGGCTGCCCTAAGATTCCAGCAGTATGACTGCTCCCCAAGCCTCATGTGAGCACTGTGGATCCCAAAGACAAGATCTGCCCACCACCCTGTCTCAGAACAGAAGGGTGGGAAGCCAGCCATGATAAGCCAATTCCTACAACATAATAGGGTCTCCTTGACAGCTTTTCTTGAAAATGTAGGCCGCTGCATAAAGACATTTAATAAATCTTCTTTTTTTTTTTTTTTTTGCTGGACTGGGGACTGAACTCAGCCCCTTATACTTGCTACGCAAGCGCTTATTCTAGTGAGCTATTTCCCCAACCCCGACATTTAATAAATATTATACAAAGACAAATGAACAAATGAATGAATGAACAAAAGAAAAAAAAAAACAAGGAAAAGAAAAACAAAACAGAATTGTTCTCTTAGGGACAATCCGAATTTTTACTCTTTCATTGCTATAGTAAAAGCATCACTAGAACTGAAAAAAATTATGAGAAAATGTTAATATTCTAGCTAGACAATGACCCCAAATCTTTTATTTCAAACTGACTTTAGTATCTATACACCCAAGAACCACTGACCCATCCCACTTAGCCTGTTCAGGTTGGAATTAATGGATTCTGCATCTGTACAGTGAATTTAAGTTACTATCATGGATGTTCAGATAGTCCCAGATGTGTCACAGCAGCAAATACCACTTTAGGATCTGAAGTTTTTGTCCTCCCAACCCCCCAGGAAGTGGGAACCTAGAGAAAGTAAGTTTTGAAAAGGTGCCTTCTGGTCTCGGCCTTCTGTCTCTGATGTAACAGAAGACCCTCCCTTACATCCCCAATCCTATGCCCAGGCTATGTATCTTCTCTTAATACTCTGATTTTTCTCTCTTTGACTCAACAACCAAGAGCATCAGGAGCCCTTTAGAAACCTTATTATGAAGGTAGGTGAGCATGAGGCACATAAATAAACAATGAGCCTTTGCCAAACCAGGTTGGCCAGCATCGAAAAGTGGACTGGCACTGGTGAACTGAGACTTTCTGAAGATGGGTTAAGTGTGTTTACTATGCTACAAAATTCAGGAAATCAACTATCCTTCTTGGTATGAGGAGAGGTCCTAGGGAAGAATCTTGCTACAAGGTCATCACCATGCCATAAAATTTTCCTTCTCATAGAAATAGCCAGAGCCAATAGTAGTTCTTACACAAGTTATACTAAGATATGAAAGCCCTACTCTCAGAAAAGAGAACAGACAAGGAGAAAATGTACTATCTTGAAGAATCAAAAACTTTTAGTGGGGCTGGAGATGTAGCTCAGTGGTAGAGTTGCTGGCCTAACATTTATGAGGCCTTGGGTACAAGTTCCAGTACTGCAAAATAAGCAAGTAAACAAAAAACAATCTCTTAGAGAAGTACAGGCTTACCATTTTGTATTTGAGAATAGGAAGAAACTTGTCCCTCAGCGTCCTGTACCAGGTAAGGGAGTCTAGTTGGGTCACAATTTATGCCCTGAGAAAGGACCAAGTGGAGCCAGAGTACCTCCACTACTGTAGAGGCAGACTGACCCAATGGAACTTGGCTCTCAGCACAGGAATGGTACAATGCAGAGGGCATATGGCAGGAACGTGGACGAGATTCCATCCAGAGCAGAACACCCAATGCTGCCTGGCATTATGTTACAAAGCAAATAAAAGTCAGAAAAACAAAACCTCTGGGTTGTTTCTGGGTCTATCACCCTAGGACAAAGAGCATCTACATATTAGCCTTTGGAATAGGATGTGCATAATTCACTGAAATATTTACAAAAAAT
Organism: Myocastor coypus; assembly: GCA_004027025.1. Classification (NCBI taxonomy): domain Eukaryota; kingdom Metazoa; phylum Chordata; class Mammalia; order Rodentia; family Myocastoridae; genus Myocastor; species Myocastor coypus. The sequence goes on from PVJA010007622.1 coordinate 17,173, forward strand.
TTCCACTGGATCGAACAGTGGAAAGGCTGTAAGAGTCAGCTGTGTGACAGAGGGAAGGGGATTCCAGGCCACAACCAGAGCAGCAAGGACCTCAGGTCCATTAAAATGCCAGCATCAGGGGGGCTAGGGGTTGGCATGGTACAAGGCTGAATGGAATGAGACAGACGACTGAGGTATACAACTGTGATGGTAGCAAAACAAGATGGTATGCTGAAGGTGGTGAGTTTACGAGAAGTTGGGAAAAATAGGAGGAGACAAAGACCAGATACAGGTTTCTTGCTGAGACGAACAACCAAGTTATTACCAATTCCAAGCATTTCTCAATTCTTCATTGAGGGTTATAATTTTTACAATCGTTTATATTGCTTTCTAATGTAATAAAAATCCTGACTCTGTCATACTTCTCTCTAAATGTTAGTTTATTCTTTTATTTTGCTTTTATTTTACTCTATAGTAACTTTTGGAACCTTGTTTACTTGGTATCTAACTTTCAAAGCTTAGACAGTAGTGCTTTCAAAGAACTGATTAATAGTTTTTCATTTTTCCCTTGGCCTCTCAATGATTTGAGTTGTAATGTCAGGAACACAAGACAGGCACTTCAGAATGTTTTATCAGTGAATAAACATGAACAGTTCCATCCTCACAGCTTTAGATCTGGTAGACAAAGAGTGATAAACAATTATAGCGCAAAGTGACATGTTACACTAGGAAGGAAACACACCTTCCTATGCAGTTTTAGGTCAATGTTGCAGGCTTCCTAGAGAAACTGAGACACAGAAGAACTGGGACAGATCTGCAGAGGGTGTGAAAGGGACAGCAGAGGTGCTGGAAAAGGAACCAGTGCAAAAGGCACCACTGGTGGCCCACTGAAGTCAGGGGAGTATGCTTACAGACAGCTGCAGGGCGCAGCAGGGTGCAGGAGAAACCAGACTGAATATACATTTTCTTCTTTATATTCACTTCTCTGGCATCAAGTCTTTTCTTTAACATATTTTTGTTTTGTTTGTTTCATCTGATTTGGAGTTTTTGGGATAAGAGTTTAAGTACAGCTTTTTTGTTCTGTTTTGTTGCAGTACTGGGGAGTGAACTCAGGACCCTGCGCTTGCCAGGCAAACGCTTATTCTACTGAGCCTAAGTACTGCTTTAACCTATAATAATGGAAGCAGTACCAGTAGAGGTTGGTTAGATCAGTAATAATAGCAGTTCTTTAAACAGCAGATTTGTTAACCAAAATTAGAATTATATTTGATTTATGATACAAACTACATACTTAATTTTTGTATATTTTTGTTAACTATAAAGACTGCAATGACTCAATTACAAGGCACAAGTCCATATTCACTGTCAGTTACTTATGAGCTTCGTATCTGTCCCACTGACCTAATTTCATATTTTGTATAGTGATACATGATTTTAAACATGACTCCTTAAAAATGTGCTCTATTTTAAGACAAATGATTTAAATAAATAGGGAAACATGAAAAATTCAGTAATGTAAGGAAAAAAAATGATGAGTTCAGAAAATAATCCTTGAAATTTAAGATAAAAAAGGAAGGGAGGAAGAGAGGGAGGGAAAAAGGTGAAGGGACGGAAGGGCACCTCTGGTGTGGTGGTGCACTCCTGTAATTCCAGCATTTGGGAGACTGAGGCAAGAGGATTGCTGCAAGTTTGAGGCAACTACTGGGCTATGTAGTGAGTTCAAAGCCAGCCTGAGCTTCATAGCAAGACCCTGTCTTAAAAAAAAGAATGAAGAGAAGGATTAAGATATGATTTTACTGGACCATAAAACCATAACCTGATTTTCTCCCCTTTTAAATATTTCCAATTAAAAGTAGGAAAGAAAGCCACTGCAGCATAAAACAGCAACTCTAGCACAAGTACACAAAAGATTCTGATTGAAATGATCAAAGCAATAGAAAACAGAGGCAAAGCTGAATGGTGAGGTCAAACTAGAGAAGGTCACTTCATGCTGTGAGCGATTTCTGCTTGCTGTGGATCAGATTAAAGGAAAATATTAAGGATCAGTTCATAACTCTTGATAAAGCAGCAGGACTTCAAGAGGGAAATGCAGCCAGGCAGTGACAATAGAAAAAGACTAGCAGAAAATGAAGAGGCCAGAAACAGCCCTACATGATGTGGGAGCAGGGACATGACAGAGGGCACAGTGGGACAGAGCAAAGGACCTCCCCAGTGAATATCATGGAGACAACTTGCTAATGATTTTGGAAAATAACAAAATCGCATTCCCTTCATACAGACT
>PVJA010007622.1:19532-34741 GCA_004027025.1 Myocastor coypus
AAAAAAAAAAAAAAAAAAAAAAAAAAAAAAAAAAAAAAAAAAAAAAAAAAAAAAAAAAAAAAAAAAAAAAAAAAAAAAAGACCTACACGTGGAACACCAAAATTGAATGCAGACATGCAAAAAGAATTTTTAAAAATCCTATCAAATAAAAAACAAAACTGAAAGTATACAGTATAAGATGATACTTTACGACTAAAGGTAAGTACATTTTATCATTAAAATCTTTGTAACATAAGATATTACAGGGGCTGGGGAGATAGCTCCATGGCACAAGTGCCCGCCTGGCAAGTGTAAGGTCGTGAGTTTGAACCCTGGTCACACACACACACACAAAAAATAAATATCATAAAGAAAGCTAGAAAGCAGATGTTTCCAATGTCTAAAAGAGACAGAATTTAAGTACATACAAAGGATTAGCAAAAAGCAATGACAAAAGATGAGCAACCCAATAATATAGGTAAAGAATATAAACAGTTCCAAGATAAGACATTAAAAGAAAAGGAGGTCCCACGTAGCCAAAAATCACACACTCTTGGCCTAGTTAATATGGTAAATACAAGTTAAAACAAGAAGGTACTATCTTACACCAATACAAGTGGAATTAAATCTAATAAAGCCTCATGTTGGTGAGCATCTGGAAAAAAATGCACATCTTGTGCACCATAGATGTAATAAAAGCCATCGCACATATGGGGCCTGCCATGGGCACCTTGAGGGTGGGGACAGCTGGCTTGTAATGTGCAGAAATACCACATATTATACAAGGAGGTATGCCTCTTGCTCAGCTTTTAACTGTTTTGTTGGACAAATCTGCTAATAATAATGTTAGCTCAAATCTAATTCCATTTTAATAACAAGTTCTTGTTCTGTTTTGCAGTTAACACCCATTGAACTTTTAGGAATAGAATTACCATGTAACAGCAAAGAATGAGCCTGTCCTGAAAACAAGCTACTCACCATCTTACTAACAGCCACTCAGCACCTGAGCCATCGGGGGAACACATCAGAATCATAGTACACTTGCAACTGTCATATAAACAATGTGGCCACAAGGGCTCACCTCAGGTTTTATGCCTCCTAGTGTGGTCAGTCACACCAGAACATTCACATACAATGTATACTTCATTTTACTGCAAAGTACACTCCTTTTATCTTTCACATTACAGCAATGGTTTTGAAATTATGCAGAGAGGCAGATTACCCTATCTTTGAATTTCACTTCTAGATGAAAAGGTAATGCCAGATTTGGCATAAAGAGTAGCTGAGAATCACTGGACTAGAGAATTTTATTCAGGCACACAAGGATATACATTCAGGGGTATTCACTCTAACATTTTATACACACATACACACACTATATACATAAATATATATATATATAAATATATGTATATACAGGATAGCTTGGATAATTGTACTGCTGATTTCTGCTGGTCTATTGAAAGGAGCAGTTGATGCTTAATTTTTTTCTTCTTTTTAATTAGTCATAACTTTTTATTTCATGCATTTAATGCAAGATCTACAGGGTCTTCAGGGTCTCACTATGTAGATTAGACTCATAGTAATTTTCCTGTTTTCAGCCTCCCAAGTACTGGGATTACAGATGCGCACCACACCCAGTCTCAATCATAGGCTCAGTGTACCCTGACCAGCACAGCCCAGCACGGCACACAGGGATCGAACAGTTACCCAGGATTGAACAGTTTCAATTTTTTTAAAAACCAATTTTGCATGCTTATATCTGGTAATCTGAACAACTGATATGAAGACAGCATTATACAATATAAAAACCACTGTCAAATTTCTATTATTTTGTTTAGTGAAACTGTATCATTTCTGATTTTTTTGTTACTATTTTTTATTCTCTTAAAAAACAGTAAATATTTAACCACAGGAGCTAGATTCATACAATGGGATCAACATAAAAAGTATGGAAAATATCAGATGGTATAATAACATGTTAAATAAGGCTATACCTGAACAACATACCGTTACACAAAATTTAAAAAATATACATACTATTACAGATACCTACCAAAGTTGCAAGCCAGTTTTAAAGCATAAGAAGAAAAACACCCTGGCTAGCAAGTGGTAACCAGTAGGAATGCAGGAGTAGTGATGGCTAAAATTTCCCCAATTACAAAGACTTAACATAATTATGGAAAAATAAAACTAGTGAAATTTAGGTGGTGGGCACATGGATATTCATTATATTATTTATTATTTGAAATATGCCAAAAATTAAAATGTTAGGGCTGAGGATGTAGCTCAGTGGTGCAGCACTTGTCTAGCATGTGTGAGGATCTGAGTTCAATCCCCAGTAGAGAAAAAAAAATGTTAAATATTGTTGCAAGACAGGATCACAACTGATTTTTTACCTTATTTCTGTAATTTGCAATTAGCCTATAACGAATTCATTAAAAAGTGTAGCTTTTTACCTTTTAAAATGTTACTTAAAAATTAAAATTTTATATGCATAAAAATAAAACATTTACACATAGAAAGTTTGATGACATACTTCAAAATGTCAATAGTGGCTACCTCTGGATGATTTTTGCAACACTTAAACAAATGGTCTTTGCAAATGTACCATTTTTATGTGTACTTTTTAAAACAGGTTTTAGAAAAACCCACCCTTTTGTTGCTTCAGTGCCATGAATAGTCAACACTGTTTGGGTCACCAGAGAATAGTACACTCTGGGCTTCCACTGTAAATGGGTGACATTGGCCTTAATCAACCCTGGCCTCAGAACTGAAACTGTGTTCTTTCCTCTAGACTGCCAGATCTGGATTTTCCAGGGCCTGCTTCCCGCTGAGGGAGTCTTGGATTCCTGGCTGATAGGGAGCTGCAATGTTTCTTGGGTTAGTCAAGGTCCTGACTAGGAGGCCTGAGGTAGTCTGGGAGATAGTGTGCAGAGTTTGGTCCCCCATGTCCCTATGCTGAAGACTCTTACAGCGACATCAGTTGGGCCTGAAGCTCTGTCACCATTGCTATGGCCTTTGCTAATTGTAACACTACTTTCTCTACAGTTTATTTTGTTCTCAAACTCAGTGAAGGAAATTTATGGAATTTAGAGGGTCTTACAGAATCCTAATAGTCTAACATATCATGACTTACTTTGAGGGAGAGCTCTCAATAGCTGAAGGAATGCTACAATGTATTCTACAAAGTACCTATGACTGCTCCTGTTTACAGATCTATGCTGCACATCATGAGTGAGATGGAAATGAAGACAGGAGCCCATGTGGTCCCACTGGCTTGTTTTGTTAAAAAAAATTAAATGATACATAAAAGTACATATATTAGGGGAAAGTATGTAGTGTTTCAATATATGTACATATTGCATGTCTAAATCAGGTTAAATACACTGAACTCCCCCAAACATTTATCATTTCTTTATGGTAAAAATTTCCAAAACTCTTTTTTCTAGCTATCTGAATTATACAGTACATACTGTGATCTACAGTCACCCTACTGTGTAGTACATACTAGAATTACTTGCTCCTATCTAACTGTAACTCAGTATCCATTCATTCCTCTTACATTTTAAAAATTCAGTCATAGTACTGCTGACTATGTATTTATTCTGAATAAATGTAATGCCTAATGAGCAAAGTGCCAATATTATAATACTAAAGAATTTTTAAGCAAATGGTCAGTCAGGTCAATTCAAGCGAACACTTTTTCCAGTGCATGCTATTACTTCCAGTGAGAAGCAGCAAATTTTAGATCTCACAAAACTCACTGCAGCTGATAAGGAAAACAAAAACCCTATAAAAGGGTGACCCAGGACATCTCTGACTGTGGAGTAAGAAAATATTTCTTCAACAGGTCACACAAGGCACTAACAACAACAACAACAAAACCCACAAAATCAAGTTTTAATTAAAATTAGGACTTCTAGTTATCAAAAGACATCATTAGAAGGTAAAAAGGTAAATCATAATAGAAGAAAACCTTTGATATATGTACATACACACACATACTCACACATCCATACACACACATATCCATGATGTATTACGTGCACCCAACCATGGACACACAAAGAATGTCCATAAACCAGTATCAAGTAAGGCAGAGAACATTCTTAAGAGATGAGAAAAAAGACTAAATGGGCTTTTCACAAAGTGTACAAATCAATGGTCCAAAACAAATGAAAAGGAGCTAAACCTTATCAGTTTATAGGAGAACCCATACAGGATACTGCTGCACACACTCACAAATAGTTAAAGCAAAAATGGAAACAAAAATAGGTATGGATAAAAGCATGAGCAAAGGGAACAATCAGACACAAAGGTGGAAACACAACTTAGTTCATCCACTGAGCTTGAGTGTGTACCTACGCTATGACCTAGCAATTCCTCTTCAAACAGAAACTTTTACATGTTCATCCAAGGGTATATAAAGAATATTCACAACTAAAATGGAATTTATGTAAATATCCACTGACAGATGAGGTGATGATTAAGTGCTGGAAGTAATATAATCAGAATGAACAAATCACAATCATGCACAATGATATGAATGAGTCTCATAACAATATTGTGTAAAATAAGTCAACACTGAGCACCTTCTATATGATTCAATCTATACAGAACTTAAAATCCAGGCAAGTCTAATTTACGATGCTAGAAGTCTGGAGAGTTGGTGCCCCTAGGCTCCCAGTGCGAGGGGAAGCAGAAGAGTTCTGCTCTGGTCTGGATAGTGATTGCACTGGCATATGTTCAGTTAGCAAAAATTCATCAGGCTCTGCATTTCAGATTTGCACACTTTCTATACGCATGGTATGCATCAATGAAAGTTTACTTATAATTATCTGACACAATATATATATGGATATTTTAAGTGCTTCTGAGTCTTTCAGAGATGCCAATAACTGCAATAAAGACAAACAATTTTGGAGCATTGAAAAAAGAAGCGGCAACAACAACAAAAAAGCACATGGTTTGCCTGTTTCTATCTTTTTCCTCCACATCCTCCAATGACTGATAAAATGTTTCTGCAAAGACCCTAAACAGATTCTCTGAAAGATCTCTGGCATTAGCCAAATTACCTCCTTATTCAAGCAAGGCAGATACTTCCTGGCTGCGTATCTGTCCACTCTCTAGTTCTTGCAACTGTGGCTCATACAGAATTTAGGCCTTTTAAAATACTCAATGGAAGAGGGTCAACAAAGTTCAGAAAAACTATTCTTTAGTTTCGGTTTTCTTAATTTTTTGGGAAAACAAAACAATCCCCAGCACACATTGTATGCTTCTGTACTGCCTGCCATCTTTACTTATAAAAAGCATCTAACCAGTCCCCCAAAGCACTTCCCCATCTCTGCTTGCACTCTTATCATCCACCATTGCTGAAACCTAACTGCAGTACCACCATAGCTACAGCCTGAAGCTCACACGATGGGACACTCTCCTCTGGCTCTGAGAAAACCAGAGCAAATGTGTGACAAAATAAATTGGTGTAGTGACAGGATGGTCCTTTCAAATTTAAAATCTCTACAATATGTCACATGATGGCCCTGTGTACATGGGTCTCTGGAAAAGGACCCCCAAAAGTCAAGATTATCACTTCTAATTGGCCCAAGGTGGGAGAGTCACAATATGTTAGAAGTTACTTGGCTCTGTAAGGGACACTGGGGAGTATTTTGTCAAATAAGCGTACCTACGATTTTTAACAAGCCCTATGCCAAGTAAAATCTATTGTAGACTAACAAATCCCACTGTGACAAAAATAAAAAATGCAAATTGAACAACCTGAAGAAGCGCTTATGTGATCAAGTGATATAAAACATTTTCTCACAGCTGCTCAGCTAGGCTGGCTGCTAAGACAGTTCCACTAACAACTACCACTTTCTACTGACTGCTTTTTAAATTCCACCTGTGGAAGCAAAGGGGCTGTTTATCAGGAACTCAGGAGTCCACACTCGCCACAGGTATTCAGACTATAGCACTGTCAGGGCACCCAACTCTGCAGGGTCTTAGAGGCAGATGGCAGATCTGGCTACTGACTACCCATCATGGCTTTTTTTTTTGAAGGTGCCTCACTTACCTTCACAGGCCTATCCTACCAAGGGGCTGGCCTTCTCTGTACTCCACAAGATAACATGAAACCAATCCCTGGTACTTAACCTGGCACTACTGCTCTCCACGAAGAGAGTGGCTGGCAGTATTTCACTTGGGTGGCAGAAGAGGAAGCTGATCACTGAGTACACATACACTGTGGCAAGAGCTCTTGGGAAGATACAGTCACAAAAGCTGCTTGGTTTCCAGACTGTCACATCAGGTAAACAAAATCTCTACAACAGTCTGCTTTCACTAAGAGATCTCTAAAGCTTTGCTAAACATTTTTCAGTTAGCAAAACAACACTGTTTCAGATTTGAAGGCAGAATCACAAAATGTAAACAACAAATCCTCAGAGACTATGGAGGTGAGTGCATAAGGCTGACCCTGACCTCAGAGGTCTGGGAGAGCCCCAGCTTCCAGCTCCCACCTGCACCTTCCTAGTGTAGCATTTTGCTTTGGGCTGTGTTTCCTCTCCCAGTTAAGAAGGTCACCTTTTTGAGGGCCAAGAAATAGTCATAAAATTTCCACTCCCTTCCACAGCCATGGAATCTTGAACACATGTCTAAAGGAAATGTAACCGTGGCCTTCTGATTGATACAGGAGGAAGTGGTAGGGACAGAAGTACAGCCGGTAGCCCATGGAGATGGTGTACAGCAGTGTGGAGAACAGGGAGCATTCATTCCTAAAAACCTGACTGTTGTTCATGTCTCGAATCAGCTCTAAAGAAAAGCGAACAGCTGAGTGTATAGTCTTCAGGTGCCTCCTCTACAAATACCTCCATATAAAGCTACACTGGAACCCCCAGGGAGAAGCTAGGGATGAGAAGCCAGGAGGGAGCTCACTGCATTTCCTTGCAGCGCCAGTCCACTGACAGCACAGAGACTCTTGGGCCTCCACTCTATGGTCATCAGACTGCATTGTCTTTATTCTCTCACCTCTCCTAGGCCCGCTCCTTCCAATGGCCTTACTGCATCTCCTCACCCCAGCACCAGAGCTTCTGTCCTGGCACTCAATACTGAATGAATCCCTTTCTGTGTGAAATGTTGACTAAAATGAAGCAGAAAGTCACTTCCAAATAAAACCCTAACACCATGACAAAATATAATGACAATCACTGGAAAACTGACATGGGAAATAACTATGACCACAGAGTGTCCAGTGGGGGACTAATTTTTTAAAAATTGTGATATTGGGATAAAATATATTCAACAATAAGAAAGAACATGGTAAAACAGTATGATAACAAATTTTGCTGAAGGAGACACAGGACATAGTATTAACAAAACGATCTGATACATTTTGATTTTTTTTTTTAAAAAGCAAGGTAGAATAAAACACTAGTAATAGCAAAATCCCTTCCCATTTAACACAAGAAGAACTTGTTAGAGTTTTGTCTATTTGAAAAGGATATATACAGGAGCAAACTTTATTTCCCAAATCAATCAGTTAAGCAAGAATATCAGTTAGATTTTTTCAATTTTCTCATTTCATCTAATTTTTTAAAAAAGTTGATTACACATTTTGTAATATATAATAAATACATTCATTGTGGGGAGCTGATACCTGTGTATAACACAACTTATTTCTTTTTACTTTCCTTTCCTAAACAATATAGAACGATAAAATGTTGTCCCAAGTTCCACTGAGCTTTAAACATCTAGGGCAGTGATGGTAAACCTTTTAGAGCTTTAATGTTACAAACAGCTGGCTGTGGCAGGCATGCCATACATTCATCACCACTGATCTAGGGTTTTAAGACCCTGGTGGCAATTTTTCCTTTTTCTTTCCACTCAAATATGGCAACAGAAAACTCTAAAATCTATTGTTTGTTCTGAATTTAAGTGCCAATGTCAAAATGATCAGATAGAAGATAATTTGCATTTCTGCACTTTGCACACAAGCTTAGGGAAATAATTTTTAAAGCCTCTACTGATCACATATGATAAACTGTAACTATAGTCAGAGATGGGAAGGAAAAGGCACTACTTATCTGATCTAGAACAGATTTACCATCCTCAGCGACAATAGTGAAAAGCACAGTTGACCATCAGAAGCACTCTAGAACTGGAGGAAGGTTGACAGTCTCTTTTAGAACCTGCCTACAATGTGGAATCTTTTTCACAATCTCCCTAAGACAAAAGGGCCAAGGAACCCATTTTGCTGATGAAGAGCACAAATTCTAATATATTTATACATGATTTTACTCATTCATTATAATCTCTCCTGCAGAACAAGTCTTCCCGCAGCAAATGAATACACCAGTGCTTCCACCCCTCAGGCTCTTGCTAGCCTTACTGTGTTCAGTTCACTTCACGTTCTTTGTAACACTGCTGCCTCTAGTTTTATGCTCTGGAATAAAACAAGTCTTTAAGTATTTAAAAGCTAGCTATTCTATCATTTCCAACATTTCTCTTTGCATAAAACTTCTTAAAATTTTGCAATTCCCTCCATGAGTATAAATTTAAAAGCATAAAGGAATACATTTAGAAATTTTAAAAATTTGCCATACCTACATTTCTAGGTAGCTATTTGCATAAAAGGTCTTCAGTTTGTGGCTGGCAATAGGTTTGCTGTTAAGTGAACAGTTGGGGCATCTGCTAACTCGGTTATTTTTCATGAAGCAGAATAAGAAGTCTCGACAATGGTCAGCCACATCTGAAATATTCCTCTATTAGGAAGGACATGTTTGGCAGAAGAGTAAAGTAAGCTGCTTATAAATCTTATTTTATAGGTCTGAAGAACACAGAGCCAAAATGTAGTCTGAAGTCAGGTTCAATCTCCAGAGCACTCAGCCAATGAAAGCAACAGTAGACAAACAACAGGGAAGAAGAATGCCATCCAGCTTCACCCAGCTCCATACCAAGGTCAGAGTGGCCTGGGCACCAAAAGGAAAGCAAACAAAGTGGTATGCAGGTGACAAGGAACAGAGAGAAAAAAGGGAACTCAGAGACAACAGCTCACTTATCCCAAGGTTATGTGAGAGGGAGACAGCAAAACTATGCCAGGACTTGTCCAGAGAATTTTACTATAGATGTCTACAGGCTACATATGAAGTAGCAAAATGTATTAAGTTCTCAACTGTGGTAAAAAGAAAAGATGATAGCCATATTTTGTAGTGTTCTTCCCTTCATGTAAGCTTTGTGCTCTTTAGTAACTCAAAGCATTTTCCAGGGTACGTCGGCCTAACTCTTCAAACTCACAGGACGGAAATAGACTCGGCTGTGAAGTATGATTTTTAGCAGGCACCTTGCTCTCTCTCGTTTCCCAGAGAAGTTAATCTCATTCTAGGGGGAAAATACTTGCCTCCTCAGATGACAGTGTCACGACACCACTTTGGGTACCTTTATTATTAACAGTTGTTGGCCCATTCATCCCTGCTCTATAAAATGTCATATCCTGTGACACAGGGTGGCCCCAGCCAGCTGAGGAGAACAGGTTAGGTTGAGAACTTGCGCCACCAGCCCTGAATCTGATGGAAGGAATTGGAAGATATGTAATAACAAAGGTTCTAAGGATAGTCTGGCAGAGTGTATTCTGTAGCTCACAGCTGTTAAGTGTTTAACCATTTTGAATATTACCACTGCATTTACAATAGGGCCCCTGTTCTCTGTGAACGGGATCAATTGGCAGCTGGCTAAATTTCTTAGGGAGTTATTGAAGCCAACACAAAAACAAAACCAAGTTCAGGATTCCCTAAAAAATACAAAGTACTGTCAAATCTGCTAAGGACAGCCGTGCTAGGTTCTCTTAACAGTCCTTGAACAGACTATCTGAGTTAGAAGAAGGCTTATTTGTCAGAGCGGCTGGAGATGTCCCTACCCTTTGCCTACAGTATACTTCCTATGGGGCTATGGCACCCTGAGATCTCAAAGGCAGGTGGAGATGTGAAATGACCTAGAGCAGCAAGTGTGAAAAGTGACATAAACTGTCACTATAATCAACAGCTCAGAATTATTTTTCGTTGAGATAGCTCATCGCCTTTGAAGATTATTAGGAAAATCACTATCATACATATCCAGCTTGGTAAAGCCTGACTGCGGTATTGTAATACAAAAGATGTATAGCTGAGACCAGTAGAGCCTAAACAGTAAACTCTTTCTGGGGGTTGGCACTGATGGGAGTCCAGGTGAGCTGGTGACAGGGTGAAACCATGCTTCATGACAACCTCTCTGTGATCCAGGAGACAGAAGCAGCTCCAGGGAAGTTGCTCTAACAATGAGAAAGGCAGAACCTAGCAATCACGCTGACTAGTCTGGTTTACTGGTGGAAATGGGGATTAATTAAGTGAGGTTTCTTCTGAGAAAGAGGCACATTTTAGAACTTTATACTAGGACCATTCCAAAAACAGGGTCTCATACTCCAAGGCAGAGTACAGAGGAGACCCTGCCATATTGGTACACAGACCTTCCTCATGCCCAAACTGTTTCTCCAGCACTTAATTTATTTATTCTCAATCTATTTTCCCCTTCCCTCAATAAGAAACTAATCTACTGCACTGATGTTTTTAAATATATCTGCTATTTGTCTATTATTTCTCCTGCATTTTGTTTAAATTTTAACTTTTGTTTTTAATTTATCAACATCTTACTTTTTAAAAAACATTTTTGTGGAGAGTTGTTCTTTCTCCAACTTCACCAGAGGAACAAATGGTTTACTTTCTCCTTCATTAAATAATAAAAGGAAAGGCATGTTTTTTATACTTAAAGAGTTCTGGATCCAGATTTAAATTGCTAAGTTTTTCTATGCAGAATTCTTACCTAGGTCAGTCTTTAAATCCCCATAGGCATTCTCCTTACCACCTGTAGTTAACAGCCATACAATGTAGGTATGAAGCCAGATGGCAACAGGGGAAAAGGTCATTAATAAAAATATTCTAGCCTCGACATACAGCTCACTAACAACACTCAATGCAACTGTATCAGACACCTACACATTTCTCTGTAACTATACAAAAAGGCATAGGAATGGCTTCTCTAGTCACTGAGCACTTGTTTTCAAATATAGCGTGTTTCAGGTTCACCATGCTTTGCTACTGCCAGAAGTATTAGACAGTTATTTTTTTAATCCTTTTTAAAGTATTACCTTTAATTTTAATAGGATTAACTCAGGCACAAATTCCTATGATTTGATGCTTAGTGGTGTCTAAGTTTAACAAGTGGTCGGCGCAATCCTGCCCATTTAAAAACCAGCTCCTGTGTACTGATAGTATGCCTATCTCAGGTGCTGCAGGGCTACAGCTTCCCTCTCCAGGTCTAGCTCTTGTCCTGCTTAGAGGGGCTGCTGTTCATGAGACTCTGGATTTGCTGGACTCCCACGTCTCCAGATTACAGCCTTCACAGTACTTGGGTCCTCCTCACCAATGAGGCCGGCTTTCTCCGAATCACAGGCCCCTGCAACTAAAAGCTCATGATGCTGAACAGTGAGCTGCCAGTCCCTGAACAATGGCCCCATCACAGCATAGATATCACAACTCAGACTTAATTCGAGCTGGGCTAAATGAACCACCTTGTGTGACTCTCACACAGTGAAGAGATGCAACTGAGCACATCAAGCCATGTTGGCAGGACATGGTAACCTGTGCAACACTTGTGGTACTAATGGAGACAGCAGAGTGTGCTAAGTCCATGAACCAGTAATATAGTGATTGGTTACCACCACCACGTGTTATGCACCATACATAATCAGCTGTGCTATGCTTTTTTATAACTAGCAACACACGGGATCACTCAGCATCACCACAGACATAAGAGTAATGAGTGGTGCTACCATGTCAGGGTGGCTATGACGTCAGTCACTAGGCCACAGTGACTTTTGCTCATTATAACCTTATGGAATCACTGACTCAGACTTCACCTGGAGCCACCTGACTGCAAGTCCAAGGAGCCAGGTGATATTAGGTGGGAGCACTATACTCTGTGCAGCTTCAGCATGGGTTATTTTTAGGCTGATTTCTAGAGGGATGCTGTTTACTGTTTCCTGGAACTGAAATCACATCCTCTTACATAAGCAATTTTTGATCTGCTTTTAAGAGTGATCACACTGGGGCCTGGCGGGATGGCTTAGTGGTCTAAAGCGCCTGCATGGGAAGGCTTGGGCGGCTTCAGGGACCGCGGTTCGATCCCCGGCACCACATGCTGCGCCAGCCCTACCCTCGGGGCGGGCTGAGCCAGCCATAAAAATGAGTGAATAAACAAACAAAGGTTCTGAAACAAGAAAAAAATAAATAAATAAAATTAAAAAAAAAAAAAAAAAGAGTGATCACACAAATGGTATCTATTGTACTTCACCCTATGAAGGAAGTAGCATTGGAACTATTGCAGTGTTTTTCTTTCCTACCTGGGACTGAACTCAGGATCATGCACTTGTCAGTCAGACACCTATGCCACTGAGCTATCTCCCCAGTTCTAATTTTTTACAAGGCATTTTTGTTCTCTTTGTTTATTTGCTCTGATTTTGATAAATGTGCCCTCCTGATTGTATTTTGAATAATAACTAATTTTGCTAAGTTTTCTCTTGCAAAAGAAGCATTTCAAAGAAGTCTAGCTGTTTTTGGGGAAACTGGTATTATTCTTTTGAAATGTTGTATTTCTTGGTGTGTCTTCTTTGTATTCCAAAACAGGGACATGTCCATGTTTGTTTTCTGAGTGGTGAGGGATGCTTCTCCATATTATGTGTCTGTTTGGGTCTTTCAGATCTGGGCTCCAGAAATAAAAGCAAAAGGATCAGGTATGGTGGTCCATACCCATAAACTTAGCTACTGGGGGAGGCAGAGGCAGAAGGATAACAAGTGTCAATACAGCGTGGACAACATAACAACAACAACAACAACAAAAACCCAGAGGTGCAGCTCAGTGGTAGAGTGAGGCTCTAAGTTCTAGTTCCATGATGAACAGAAAGGAGACGGATATTTTAAGCTAATTGTAATTTTTTTTACACCTTATCTTGATGATGTATATAAGTATTAACAAGTAAAACTGGAGAAGTCTTCTTTTGTTGTATCATCTTTTTCTATTTTTTCAATCATAAAAGCAAAGCCAGCTATCTAATAGGCACATCTATTATACACATATGTATGTTACACACACACACACACATATATATATATTATATAATTGTATACAGATATAAATATATGTATTATATACAAATGTGTATGAGTATATTCATTGTCTTTTACGTCTTTGGAACATTGAAGCAGTAGATAGGTAAGGAGATATATGCCTATAACACTAGTGACTCAGAAAACTGATAGGATTATCACAAGTTTGAGGCTAGCCTGGACAACTTAGTGAAACCCTGTCTCAAAATAAGAGGTTTATTTTTGATTTTTTTTTTTACAATTTTTTTTAATTTAATTTTTTTTTTCCTTGTTTCAGAACCTTTGTTTGTTTATTCACTCATTTTTATGGCCAGCTCAGCCCACCCTGAGGGCAGGGCTGGCGCAGCATTGAACCACGGTCCCTGAAGCCGCCCAACCTTTCCCAAGCAGGTGCTTTAGACCACTGAGCCATCCCGCCGGGCCCCAAAATAAGAGGTTTAGAAGCATGGGATCTGGAGTGATGGCTCAGTGGTAGAGCATTTGTTTAAGATTTGTAAGATCCTGAGTTCAACCCCTAGCATCATTTAGAAAAGGGATAAATAAGACGAGAGGAAAAGAGAAAGAAAAGGGATGGGAGGAGCAGGCTTTCTGTCCTGAAAATTGTTTAAAATTCACTTTGTTCACCTCATGTGCTTAAACTGAACATTCTTTGCCCCATCCTTTATCCTCAGCTATTTTCATAAATTGCCCCACACATATTATACATTATCCACAATGCCATAAGTTATCATAAGTTATACACTTTCATCATAACATAGAAGAAAAAAAAAATGAACCTGAAAAACTTTGCAGTTGCTAATTTCTAAGATTATCTGAAGCAATACAGTTTTTCTTTACAGAAAACTAAGTTTAACATTCCATCATTCAAATACAGCCAATATAAAACACCTGAACATGATTTTGAAGACTTCAAACTTTTATTGTAATAGCTATTGCTTCCAACCTAACCATTACTGGCCTTTGAAATAGAGAAGCTAAAAAACAGATTGGACAGACCAAATACTATGGATAAAAGCAATCTGAAAAGCACAGAGTGCAATGAAAATACAAGGTGATAGAATTAAAAATGGATTTGGGCATGAAATTCCCAACTCATTTATTTCAATGTTTGGATGGGGGCAGGTAGAAGGGACACTTTAATCCAGCTCTATTTCAGCATTTTACCAAGATCACTCCAGGCCAGTCAACCTGAATTACGATATACTTGTCCACACAGGATTAGAAATATGCTGAGGTTTTCACAAAAGGCCATCATGCTCAATTTCTTAGAAAACACTTGGAAACTATGTGATCAAACTTGAAAGTAAGTTTTCATGACCTACCCGTGGTCTTCCTAACAAAATAAGAACTTCATAGTTATGGCTGAGTTGAAATTTCCATTTGTAAGTAAGTGATAAAATAATGAGAACATTGGGAATGAAATACAAATCAGAAGAAATGTTAAGACTATAAAACACAAATAAATTTAGTCACATTTATAGTATTTTCTCAGAGATCAGATGTAGCCAGGAACAGGGAAGAGGAGGAATGCTGGAGATACTTGCATCTAATGAGAAATTAAAAAAACAAATCTGTTGAGGCCAAAAGGTTGGGCATGCTGCATACAAAAGTAAACACATGAATCTTTCTTCAACAATGATGAAAAATTAGAATTCCTCATAGATAATCAATTATTACTAACCATGGTGGTCATATTTTATTGATTCAAGCTTTAATAATAAATGCCTTAATAAATAGGCCTTCATTTGGGTTTCACAACAGCCTGGACTGGGAAACCCTCTGGTACTGATAAATGGGTTGGTGACAGTAATGAGCGTGAAAGTGTCAAAAGAGAAAGAAACAGTGCAATGAAATTGGAAATAAATGACAAAAGAAACCACAAGAACCCCAGAAATATGTGGAAATTAAACAGCACCCTTCTCAGCAACCAGTGGGTTACAGATGAAGTTAAACAAGAAATTAAACAATATCTACAACTTAATGAAAATTCAAACACAACTTACTGGAATTTATGTGATACAATGAAAGCAGTTCTTAGAGGGA
>PVJA010007622.1:34841-67917 GCA_004027025.1 Myocastor coypus
AAAAAAAAAAAAAAAAAAAAAAAAAAAAAAAAAAAAAAAAAAAAAAAAAAAAAAAAGGAATGAGAAGGGTAAAATTACTACAGATCCAACAAAAATTCAGAGGATCATAAACAGCTACTTTGAGAATCTTTACTCTCACAGAATTGAAGCCACAGAAGAAACGAACAGATTCCTAGAAAAGTATAAATCACCAAAACTGAATCAACAAGATATAAAAACTCTCAACAACCCAATAACAGCCAATAAAATACAAAATGAGATAAAAAGCCTACCAACAAAGAAAAGTCCAGGACCCCATGGATTCACCACTGAATTCTATAAGAAATTTATAGAAGACATAAGCCCAGTACTTCTCAAACTCTTCAAGGAAATTGAAAAGGAAGCAATCCTCCCAAAATCATTCCTAGAAGCAAGTATTACACTGACACCAAAACAAGAGACACAACTAAAAAAGAGAACTGCAGGCCAATTTCTCTCATGAACATAGATGCAAAAATTCTCAATAAAATCCTCGCCACTAGAATACAACAAATCATCAAAAAGATTATATGCCATGACCAGGTAGGATTCATCCCAGCAATGCAAGGATGGTTCAATATACGCAAATCTATAAATGTGATACACTATATCAATGGAGCCAAAGCCAAAAATCACATGATTGTCTCAATTGATGCAGAAAAGGCTTTTGGCAAAGTCCAACACTCATTCATGTTCAAAGTCCTATAGAAACTTAGAATAGAAGGCCTCTACCTCAATCTGATAAAAGTTATCTGTGATAATCCAACAGCTAACATCATTCTCAATGGGGAAAAACTGAAGCTGTTTACCTCAAATCTGGAACAAGACAAGGATGTCCTCTATCACCACTCCTATTAAACACAGTTCTGGAATCATTAGCCACAGCCATTAGACAAGAGACAGAAATAAAAGGAATAAAAATAGGTAAAGAAGAAGTTAAATTATCATTATTGCAGTTGACATAATTTATTTGGAAGACCCCAAAAACTACACCAACAAGCTACTAGAATTAATACACAAATTCAGTAGCATAGCAGGTTACAAAGTCAACACACAAAAGTCAAGGGCATTCCTCTATACAGATAACAAACACACTGAGACAGAAATTAGAGAAAAAATACCTTCTACAATAGCATCAAAGAAAATGAAATATTTAGGAATTAACCTAACTAAAGAAGTAGAAAAGCTTTCAATGAAAACTACAGTACTCTGAAAAAAGAGATCCTAGAAGATTTCAGAAAATGGAAAGATATTGTCTGCTCCTGGATAGGAAGAACCAACATTGTGAAGATGGTCATACCCCCTAAACTGATATACAGATTTAATGCAACCCCTATCAAAATATCATCAATATACCTCACAGACCTGGAGAAGTCACCCCTAAAATTTATTTGGAAACAAAAAAGACCCAGAATTGCAACATGTTTACTGAAAGAAAGATAGCCTCTTTAACAAATGGTGCTGGAAAAACTGGCTCTCTACATGTTGAAAACTAAAACTTGACCCAGGTCTATCACCATGCACTAAAGTCAAAATGGATTACAGATCTAAATATTAAAAGAGAAACACTAAATCTCCTAGAGGAGAAAGTCGGAGGAAATCTTAAAAGACATCAGGGTAGGCAAAGAGTTCATGGACAAGAATCAAAATTCACATTTAATACGTGAAAGAATCAACAAATGGGACCTCCTCTGGCTGAAAAGTTTTTTCATGTCAAAAGAAATTGACACATTGACACACAACCCACAAATTTTGAAAAAATTTTAACTAATAAATATTCAGACAAAGGTCTTCTATCTAGAATTTATAAAGAGCTAAAAACCATAAGGGTCCCAAAATTCAAAGATCCAATCCAGAAATCGGCATCTGAGATGAAAACACACTTCTCAGAGAAAGAAATTCAACAAGCCTATAAATACATGAAGAAATGTTCCACATCACTAGCCATTCATGAAATGCAAATCAAAACAACACTTAGATACCATCTCACTCCAGAAAGAATGGCTATCATAAAGAAATCAACCAATAATAAATGTTGGACAGGCTGTGGGGAAAAAGGAACACTTCTCCACTGCTGGTGGGAATGCAGACTGGTGCAACCATTATGGAAAGCAGTGTGGAGACTCCTTAAAAAACTAGAGATGGAAATCCCATTCAATCCAGCTATCCCCCTCCTGGGAATTTTTCCAGAAGAACTAAAAACATCATTTCATAGTGATATCTGTGCACCTATGTTTATAACAGCACAATTTGTGATAGCTAAACCCTGGAAACAACCAAAATGCCTATCATCTGAAGAATGGTTGAAAAAGATATGGTATTTTCATAAAATGGAATATTACTCAGCTGTAAGGAATGATAAACTAGAAGACTTCATATATAAATGGATGTATCTTGAGCGCATACTCATAAGTGAAATAAACCAAATAAACGCAAATATCGTATAGTATCCCTAGTGTAAAGACTCAAAAGAAACAAACAAATTAATTAATTAATTAATTTTGGGTGGTACCAGGAATCAATCTCAGGATCCTGCTTGCATTTTCTGCAGTCTCAACCCCTATAATTTATTTTTTAGAAGACTGACTTAAATACAAAATTCATTTGGAAGAGTTAAAAAAATTAATGTTTACTGACAGTGTTAATGTTTGTTTGATCAGTCTTACATACCCATGTCTGTTGATCTATACTGATTTGATGATGAAAATATGAAATATGAAAATATGTAATGCAACCATTATTCAATTTTTCTTGTGTTCAAATTCTGTACCATATGTATTCTTACCTGTTACTATTTTTTTCTATTTTTGTTTCTGCTATTTTTTACTCTAAATAAATAAATGATTTTTAAAAAGACTCCCTCAAATTACACTTACTGGGTCATTTCCTATTTCAAGGATTCCCAAGGGCATCCTAGACTTGAGGGAATGTTCTTAACTTTCTGGAAAGTTTAGGATTATATAAGAAATTATAAAGTTTAACTTAGCAGGATGGCTATACCAAGTAATACCAGAATGTTCATCTGTAGATACAGCAGAAATAAATTTTACATGAACAATCTTAAGAAAGAGAGAGAGAGAGAGAGAGAGAGAGAGAGAGAGAGAGAGAGAGAGAAAGCAGCCATGGCAGAGCTCATCCACACTCAAGGCAGAGGCCTCTGAACACCAAGCAAACACTCAGTACACAGCTGCTGAGGGGAGCCAATTCACAACACATCCAGCAACACTTGTATAAAGGGAAGTGGGGGTAGTACTGTGCACATGAAAGGAAAACCTCGGGAAGGATATATAAGTGGCAGCTGAGAGTAAACAACTTCATTTTACTTTGATATGTTTATTAGTGTCTGGGCTTTTACAATAAGCTAGTATTACTTGTTAAACTGAAATGAGTAAATATGTACCAGCTAAATTTGTTAATAAAAAAACTGTAACTATTCTTAGAATTTAAAGTAAATTAAGTTATGTAATTTATAAAAAGACAAGAAAAAAAATTATGCTATGGTTTGTGACTACTGGATCATAAAAATGGAGCAAAGGATTAATGATTAAATATACCTGACAGAGACCTTGATTAAAAAATACATTTGGATTCAATTGATATTTACTGAACATTATTGGGTGCTAGATACAGTGCTAAGCAGTTACCAAGCAACTTAGGATTTAGAGAGTATTTGTGTTTATTCTGTATACCTGTATCCTCTTCAAGCTTTGCAGAGAAGCAACTCTTAGACATAAAGTTGAAGATAACTATACGTCTCAGTTATCCAGATGTTTGTTCACACGGATCTGCAGCATTATTACATTCAGCATAGCTAACTTGCCCTTACTTTCCCTAAACTTAAAAGGCACTTAGCTAGAAGAGAAAAAACTTGGCAAGTAAAAAGACTCATTTTATTAGGCATTGTTAATAATAGCCTATCAGAGCCCAGAGCACACTCAAATCTTATAAAAGATCATTCTTTACTCCCTTGGCTTCTAACTCAGCAATGTTACTGAATACACCTGGCTTTGCCTACTTCAAATTAAGATAAAGTCATACTTTAAAAACACATATAACTTGATCATCTGAATATGCTCAAGAACTCTTTGTACGTCCTTCCAAGTACTGTCTCATTTGGTCTGTTCCAACCCATCTGGGACCCTCTTCTAGCTGCAGGACTGCGATAGCATGGTGGCCATGCAGCCAAGCCAGGCGACTGTCTTCTCTGTGGGCACTTGACGCGCCTTAGCCTTCTTACTCAGCAGCAGTGAAAAATTAGTACATGTGCTGCTGAAGTGAGCACAGCAGTGGAATCGTAAAGAAAGAACTAACTGACTAAGAGTTTAATGGAAACCCATCTGGGAAAACTTACTTCATAAGACAAGAGAACTGGAATTCTGGACACAGACTAGATCCTCCACCCCAATGCAATCTAAGCCCCTCTTCCTTGTAGGTTATTATTCTAAATTATTCTCGATGGGATAAACTTTCATTCTGAGAAAGCCAAATTGTTTCTTGAGGTCTATTCTGTAAATATTTCTTGAGCACTTACTTTGTTCAAGGGATATTAGTAGACACTGAGACACAGAAATGAATTCAATGTCATTCTCTAAGAATTTAGAGTCCAGGGTTTAAATTGGCAGGAAATAAAGGGTAACACTTTAGAGTTGACTTACATTTTAAGAACAATTTTAAATACATAAAAGGCAGCTATTAATGGATATGAAATAGGATGTGGCTTCCACACTAAACAAATTTAAAATTATAGCAAAGTGTGTTTAAAGGAAGTACCTAAAGCATTAAAATCAAACCATAAAATAAGGACAAAATATATCAGACATAATGAAAATGACTACAAAGAAATCATCATCCAACCTAGGATTTTCAAAAGTCAAAGGCCACAGTTAATGAACCTAAAAACTGGAAGCCCACACCAGCACATCCTGAGTAACCTAGGCTGGAATAACTCCCTAATTACAAAAATAAAAACTCCACTCATGAGGGACAAAGTGCTGGGTTCCAACGTTCAAGTCCTCTTTCATTCCACTTTTCCACATGCTGTTTCCAGAATCTAAAAATCAAAAAGGTATACTGGAGAAAACAGAAAACAAAATAGGATAAATGCAAAAGTTTATGATATATATAAACAACAAAGCTACAAACTTACATCTTAAAATAAATGTAAATTTGGTAATGATTTTGTGAGTTTTAGAAATATTTTTGCATTATTAGAGTTTATTACCAATTAATTTAAATTATCACAATTATACTAATAAGCTGTCACCTTCTACATGTTTAGAGTTTAAGGACAAGTATATTTTCACATAAGTTTAACAAATCTGATTTTAGTTATAAACATGTCTAACTGCAAAATTATTTTTCAAATTTATTATGCCCCCCTAAAAAATCCTGCAGATATGTCAGAACTATATACAAATTAAATTTAAATGGTCCACACTCAAATCCAGCAAACACTAGTTATTCTAAAGAATAACAATATTTTTAAAAGTCTGTGTTCAGCCACATTATACTACCTGCAACTGTAAGATCTCACACTCTGAAGGTTACTCAGGTATCTCATGTCTAGGCAGATTAATGTATTGATATGGAAGACATATCCATCCATATGGATGCATACTACACACAACTTGGCTGCCTCTCTATCTCTAAGTTAATGTGGCCTATCAGGGAGAACTTAATTCCTGATGAACATGCTGAAGATCAGAAAGAAACAAAGATGCAAATCAGAAATATATCCTGGAAATCCAAGCGTGCCAATAAACTGAACCCCCAATCTACCTTTCTAACTTGTTATACCTTAACTTTCCCACACAGTGTATAATTGAAAGCTAAAAGGCAGCAGGTGAATGACAAATGGTAAAGAGTATCTCCTATTACCCTGAAGATGCCAAAGAAGCACTGGGGTGGGCAGCACCCAGTTATTCCTGCTGCACTTGCACGTGAGTCCTTGTGATGGGCACTGTGCACACCTGGCCCCAGTCAGACAACCATGTCCCCAACCCAAGAACCATGATTCTGGCCCCACGAGCTCATGGACACCAGTGGAGAATATAAACAACAGGAAGGAACATTTTGAGAGGGATGTACTAAAAAACACATTAAGAATGTGGAGGAAGGCCAAGTTAGGTATGACTGTGTAGAGCTATCATGGAAGCTTCAGAGAGATATCATTTGCACTAGGAGTTGAATCTAAGTTTGTCAGGCAGAAAAGGGAGAAAGGACATCTGGGACCAGAGAGCTTTACCGAGCAGAGGTGCAGGCACCAAGGTGCACTCAGGAGGCATGGGACAAGAGCAAAGGGTTAGAGGCTAGAGGAGGCACAGCAAAGGGGCTCCTCCCCACAGGGGCAAAACTTACAAACTGTTAGCTTCTCTTCCTTCTGAGGAGCAGTCCTTTTGCCCCTGTCGAGGCCAGGAGTTTTCTCCTCTTTAAAGAAGTCCTTCTCTACACTCACTACCAGCTGCTCCAGCCTGGCAAAGAATGGTCCTGGCCAAGAAGGGCCTGGACCATTAGAATTATGAAGGCAAGGGTAGTTTAAGCAGAATATCAAATATTGTATTTTCATTCTTTTCTTAAATCAAAATGAGAATAGTCAACAGAGCTATTTAAAATAATTTCATCTATACAAATTCACACAAAACAAAAGCTAATAAAGGATGGGTGGAATAGTGTAATTTGTTGGACAAAACTCTGCTTTTTCATCTGCAAAATTAAGATGATGCATTTGTTATTAAAGTTTGTTATAAATCTTAAGGGGAAAAATGACTTCCTTAACACCTAGCATGTAACAGGTGTTAAATAAATGTTAGTTGAATCTAGCTTGTTGTATCCTTCAATTCCATTAATAAATGCAATGATCCTAATAGTATTATTTAATGAAAGGTATGCAAATATAGTGCAAATATGAATTATTTTAAAAATGAAAACTTACTATAGTCATTTTAGAAAAACTGAAGGCTACGGCTTTGATGAAAAACAACCATTATACAATAAATCTACTAATTGCTGTTTCTGGTGCGATCAAAAGAAAATATTCTTTCCACCTTATGCTTGGCCCTAAGGGGCAGAGAATTTACCTTTGATTTTCAAAGCATATCTGATTTTTTCCAGACATTACAGTCATGTAATGAAACGAATTTAGATACAACACTGAAGGAATAACTTTTATTTCAATTCTGCACTTGAACCAATACACCCAAATCCTTTGAAAGACAATCATTAATGCAATTATGTACTGAATTGCTATAAATTAAAAAAAAAAAAAAACACAGTTGTCTGGGAAACATAAAAGTAGTGACAATGGCTTGTAATTGCATGGAGATCAGGGCATTAGTGATATCTTATACTCTGTTTCATTGCCACTAAATAGCATGCATTTTCATAATGAAGATATTTTCAACCAGAAGTGACTGAAAGGCTATAATCCAATTTTTAAGATGAAGAGAACACCAAAGGAAAAGAAATATACACAACAGAAACAATGTCTTTAGTATTTGGAGAAATGGGATAAGAGAAATAAATTTAAACTCATTCTTTACCTTCAAAAGCAACCTAAACCAATCGCAATTTTTCTGTATTAATGACTCAGTCACCTCTAAGCCTCCAATAATAAAAATGCCTGCCTGCTATGTGTGTGGCAAGAAATGGAGCTCACAGCCCCCGCACCCAGGAAATCTGGAAGAACTGTCAAGACTCGGCCCTGTCAAGCCCAAGCTGCTTAGCATTCCTCTGTCCTCTCTCTAACCCAGTGTCCCAAGGCACGCTTGCTGCATGTGGAACGGGCATAGTTCAGAGCTTCCAAAGCCTTTGTTCCTATTTTCAGGCAGGATAGAAAGCTTCACGATACTGCCCCCGTGTGTTCACGTCCCTGTAGCTGCAGTACTCAGCAGAGCTGGAACAAAAGGCTGCAGCTGCTGTCTTTATCCACCTTACCCAAGGCAGGGGCCAAATAAATGAGGGTATCTTCCAGGTGCGGAGAATGCCCAAGCTTCTAAACTGGCTCAGACTGAGGAGCACAACCTCTTTAGAGACACAGCCCTAGGCAGTTGGTCCTCTGGCATTCAGACAGGGAGAACACTGCTTTTAAAAGCGCCTAGCTGCAAGAGAACTTTCTGGAGAGGTGGAATTCCTATTTGTTAAGAGTCACCTAAGGGAACCTGCAGACAGAGGGGAGGGCAAAGAAGGTACTGAAAACAGTAAAGCAACCAAAATGGAAGGAAGCCCAAGACACAGGCAGTGGGAAAGGCTGCTGGAGAACCAACTAAGAGGGATGGAAAAATCTTGAGATCATCTAGCTCATTCTTACTTTGTACAGATCCAGAGGCAGGTCAGGAAATTCCCACACTAGCAGCCAAGTTGCAGGAGGCCCTACCACTGGTGAAGTGTTTGCTGTTGCTCATGTCAGAGGCTGCCTTACTGGCTATTAAGCTGGCATCACAACTGTGAAGGGCCTCTGAATAAACTGGAAGCTTAAGCAAGCAGTGTAAAAATTCTAATAGTGCAAGCAGTATAGTACTAAACAATACAGCAAGCGCAAAATATATATAAGTGAATAATTAGACTATAAAATTAAGCAAACAAAGGGTTTTCTCAGAGCAAACAATGCTAAAATACATGTTAAAAGCTGCTTTTTTTTCCCTTCTAAAAATCAGATTAAGATTCAGAGAAAGGAAAATTTAGCAAAGAATAAAAGAATTCATAACCCTTCCTCCCTTTCTCAAATCGATCTACCCTCAAATCTCGTCTACAGTGATGTAAAAATTAGGCAAAGGCTGTGTCAATGGAGGAAAAGGTCTCATCAAATGCCAAACTCTTTGACAAGTAGGCCTACATTAAAGGGCACCAAGGGGTCGACAATTAAGTTATGCCACTAAGATAGCAGTTGTCCTCTCTGTAATTAAAAATAAAAGAGAGCCCAAGCTTTACAAATAACCTAGAGTAAGAAGGCCAAGGGCAGAAGCAAAGTAAACTCAGTTGGAACAGCCAGGCCTCAGGCTCACCACGAAGGCCTTGTAGGAAACTGAGAAGGGCTTCTTCCTCTAGGAGATGAGTACTAGGATAATTTTAACTATTGAAAATTATTTGCTTGACAATAATAAAGACAAAACGAACACAAGTGCTCAGCGGAGACTCTGGTCCTGTCACCAGAAATGGTTCAGTATGGCAAAAATGCTGATCTTAGGTGAATTTATCTCTTGCTACAGGAACAAGCATAAGTGTGCATGCTTATACAGGTAGAAATTGGGAACAGCACAGATGACACCAATAAGGTCTATAGCAATGACCTCTGAGAAGAAGGCAACTAAGCTAAAATTTTCTATATGACATTCAGTTTTGAAGTAGAAAACTGTAGTCACAACTACAAATAGAATAAAGTACCTCAACATAGACCTTTAATGGACTGGAAAGGGTAAAATGATTTCACGTTCATATCAAGCATAAGTCTCCACCAGCACCTCCAAATTATTAAAACTATAGTGACAAAACCAGACTCAAAATGAATTCCTTAGATTTTAATCAAACCAGACTGGCAAATACATTGGAAGAGAGCAGAGCCCAGAAACAGCCTACAGAACCCAAAAACATTATGGGGATTTAATAATGGCAAAAGTGACAGAAAAACCATGAGGCGGTAAAGAGGGGTCACTGTATGCATGACTTGTGCCAGGACAGAAGCTACACACCCAGAAACTACTGGACTGAGCACTGACCAGGTCCATGCTTCGCTGTTCCACAGCTAGGAGAGCTGGTCAGGCATGTGAATCACAAAACACAAAGCATTAATAGGAGAGTCTGAGTGAGAAAGAGAACTTTCAAAATTAATGAAAAGCATCATGGATTTCAGCTCCCCCTGTGTCACTTGGCTTTACATACTGTCCTAAGCACCTGCTATTTCTTTCTTTTCTTTTTTTTTTTTTTCTTGTTTCAGAACTTTTGTTTATTTATTTTTATGGCCAGCTCAGCCTGCCCTGAGGGCAGGGCTGGCGCAGCATGTGGTGCTGGGGATCGAACCGCGGTCCCTGCAGCCACTGAAGCTTTCCTAAGCAGGCGCTTTAGACCATTGAGCCATCCTGCCGGGCCCACCACCTGCTATTTCTGAGCTCTGCCTTCACCACTCTGAGCTTAGGCAACAAGTGCTTCAAAAGGCATGCAGGGGTAATTGTGGCCTGCTGGAGCCTGGGGCCATGCTCTCCTGTTGAGTGGCATGTGGCACAAGGAAAGAGTGAGACCCATCTACTGCACTAACAAAGAGGCTGGTCTTTCAGCCCAGGTAGGGCCCTTCTGCCTCCTGCAACATCCAAGACAGGCTGAAGGAAAAAGAAACAACTGATTTCTGTGTACCGTCTAAGTCAAACAATTTACAATAGTAACAACATCGCCTTGCCTCTGGGAGTCAGTTCATCTTCCCACGTTAAAGAGAACTATTTCCATATTCCATTTTAATGATAAATGTTCTGACCAAGAAAAGATTCTGCTTTCATCTACCAAAGTCTAGTATTTTGATAACAAAAAGAAAATCTTTCCACGCATCTTCCTTGTGTTCCTCAAAATATTGTGAATTTTGAAGAAATAAATGATGTACAGTAGGGAGCTTCTGGCTGCTCACCTAAACTCAATGATCCTCACTGATTAACTGATTCAACCACTTTGGAATACACACTGCACAGTTAGGGCCAATGAGAAGGAAAGTCACAACTTGAGCATCAACTAGTGCACCTGATTTCTACACATGTAGTCGAAAAACATCTTGCAGACTAACTTCATTAAAACATCAGAAAACTCTTCCCCAGTATGTTTCTGAATATCTATTTGAGTTTTTAAATTAGCTGAAAAGAACTGCAGCTTGACATGGTGGCTGGTGCCTACAATCTTAGGACTCTGGGAAAGAAAGACAGGTTACAAATTAAACCCCAGAATGAGTAACTTAGCAAGATTTTGTCTGAAAACAAAGAAACAAATATTACAAGGACTCTGGGTCAATCCTAAATACACATACACACAAACTGCATTTAAATAAATGACCAGTATTAATTGGTAAAGTGGTCTTTTTGTTACTCAGGTTGAACTCAGGACCTTGAACTTGCCAAGCAAGCACTTATTCTTCTGAGCTGTCTCCCTGGCCCCTTTAATATATATGTATGTATCTGTTCCTAAACAATATACAATATTTCCATGTTTTAGCGTTTAAATGGCCTGTGACTTAAAGTGCTTTCAACTTGTGAGGCTGACCAAAGTTGATACATATAAATTATTCATTCATTCTCACTTACTGTAATATCCTATTTTACAATTGCACTATTATTTATTTGACTATTTTATAAATGGACACAAAATTGTTTTCTTTTTTCTTGTTCTTATTGCACAGGGCTGATGCCGCTTATTTCAAAGTAGGCTCAGGACTAGTCTAAGTTTTATATAGTACTCCGAAGTGACACTGCTGTATTTGGGGGTCAAGCATTCTTCAAAGCAAACTTGAAAACACTTCACATAAATATAAGCTGAAGCTAAAATTCAAAACCCAACGTAAGACTAATAGGCATCAATGAGAAAGAAAGATTTAATATAAAGGATATAAAAAGAAAATGGGCAGAAGTAATAGCAGAAAACTTCCCAAATATGGGGAAACAATCTGACATTCAGATAACCAAAGCATACAGAACTCCAAATAACATCAACCCAAATAAAAATACACCCAGACATATCCCAGTCAAGATCCCAAAAATCTGGCACAATAATAATATACTAAAAGCCACTAGAGAAAAGAAACAGATCACATTTAAAGGAAAACCTATCTGAATAATGGCAGATTTCTCTTTACAACCATCAAGTAAAGAAAAGCAAGAAGCAGAGTAATTCAAGTCCTCCACAAAAACAAATTCCAGCCTAGACTGTTATATCCTATAAAACTCTCTTCTAAGTTTGATGGAGAAATTAAATACTTCCAAGACAAAGTACTGAGGAATTTCATGATGATAACACTCTACAGATTACTAAAAAAAATTATAGAAAAGGACCAAAATGACCAGAACTCCATAAGTGAGAATGGAAAGAACCCACCAAATAGGGCAAACAATTAAACACAGGAGAAAAAGGGGTATACAATAGCAGGCAAATAACATGTCAATCTTAAGTCAATACATCTCAATTATAACCATTAATGTAAGTAGACTCAATTTACCAATTAATATTCAATGATTTCAATCTATTTAAATTTAAACAACAATACAGGCTACTGGCTGGATGGTGCTGCTCTAAAAGGTGGAGAAAATGAAAGTGTCTCAGTCTAGCATGTTCAGGCTACCAAGAAAACAATGACAAATTTTACCTTTTTATGCAAAAAGATCTAAATAGGATCTTGTGAGTTAAATCTGGTAGTATATGAAAAATATATGCAATGATCAAATATTCCGGAGTTCTTCAGGAATACAAAAACATCCTAATTATCAGAATCAGTTTTAGTAAGGGTAAAAACTCTGTAAATAAGAATACATCAATATAATTTAGTTTCTATTCCTGATTTTCTTTTTCATACATCCACAGCATGATGAGTAAGAGACAACATAATTCAAGAAACTCAGCCACCCTGAAGCTTAAAAATATCAGGGAGATTTACAACACAATCTGGAAGAAATACATCAATATTATCATTTATCACATTTTTATAAGCAACATGAAAATAAAACATATGTAAAAGAGAATAAAGCCATTATCAATAAAAAATTAGAATCAATTAAGACTATTAATACTAACATGGTTACAGATGTACTCCAAGTGGAAATGTCACTCAAAAGAAACATTACATCAATAATGCATATTCAAAAGAAACTACATGAAGCAAATTTGAAGTATTATAAGGGCCAGCTAAACAGATCAGCAGATTATAAAGCACCTGCAAGCAGGCCCAAGGACTGGGGGTTGGATCCCCAGGTTTACTGCACTGACCCTGTCCCTGGGGCACACTGAGAGGGAAACTAAGACTGGGAATGGTGGCACACACCCATAATTCCAACTCTTGGGAGGCTGTAAACAGGAGAATCACTATGAGTCCAGTCTAGTAGTGAGACCCTGAACACCCTGTAGACCCTTCCCTATAATACAAAAAGTATTGTCAAAGTACCCTACATTCTTAAGGAACACACACACACACACACACACACAAATTAAGTGTGCACTGGTTACTGACACTGACTTATCAGCACAGCAACCAAGCATGGTTGAACTAAAACTAGTTCAGGAAAAGGCTAATTAACATTTATCATTTCCCCCATGCTTCAAAAAGAAGAATATCATGTTTCCTCTCAGAACACATCCCTGAATTTTTAAAGGTTTAAGCATATGGAAAAGATCTAAAAGAGTACATATGAAAGGCTAAAGATTTAGAAACCTAATTCAATTTCCCTTCATATTTTTATAGGAGCCTATAGTAAATGTTTATTTTTAGAAATATTTTTGGTAAAGAACTGAATGGCTGTTGTGTATTAAACATAGTAAGGTTTCTTTGGTTCCACCTACATCAACTTTACAACATCAGGTTGGAATTACGTGATCTTAAACTTTAAATCAACTATTTCCAGACCTCAAAATCTATTCTAAACTTAGCAGTACATGTAAGTTCTAAGTAAGTTTTAGCTGAATTCAAATGTGAAATCTGTACTTTTCAAGTGCCAATAAAATAATTTTCAGATTTTAACGATACTCTCTAAAATGTCCAAAAATGCCATATTATTTACTTTTCCAACAAAAGTTTTTCCATCTGCACTTGATAAATTTACTGACTATATAATTTCTGATGAAAAGCACATGGATATCAGTTATATTACTCTCTATCATTTTATTACAAAGAAGGAATTGTGACTTTTTCTCTAAGGTAAAATAAAACAAAGTTCATAGGCCTTCACTGACTACTATCAAATTCTCTGTGTTAATCTGTGATGTATGTCCTGTAATAGGCCTCATAAAATGTAAATAAAAACAAGAATTTTTCTATGATGAGTAGTGTGGTCATTTTAATAAAACACATATACAACTTCTTGGACATGCCTTCCATTGAGAAGATAGAGACAGCTGTCTCCTTTTGAACATAGGCCAGGCCTGGTACCTTACTTCTAGTCAACAGGATGTGACCACCATGGAGCTGCAGGCCATGGAGGGTAGACCATAAAAGATGACATGATTTCCTGCCACTCTCCCCCATAAAACCCAGCCACCACACTATGATGAAGCCAGAAAGCTCTTTATCCTACTCCCAGCAAGGAACTAGCATTGAACTCCACACTCCTAGCAAAGAACTCCATACACCTGAGCAGAAGACTATTGATATGACTCTAACTCCAGGCTTGGAGTTACCTCAGCAGATACTAGAGACATCAAACCACGCTGACAACTGCAGAAAATAAGAGATATTGCTGTCATCAGCTGCTAGTATGCATACAGTATCTCATGCAGCAACAACTAGGATACACAGATCATTCCTGCCAAATGCAACCACTTTATTCTCTTCATTTCAAACTTACTGAGATGATAAACCTATTTCAAGCAAACCAATTCTGCTGGCATACCTGGACTGAGGCTACTCACCCCAGCAATCTCAGGGCTGAAATCTCAGGTTCAGTATTCTTGAGTGCCTGCTAGCCTTCTGGCCTTGGAAGCTGTCCCAACTTTAACACCAGATTCCCTGGCCACCCCTTTTACCCTATCTTAAACAGACTGCTCCCTTTGAAGATCTGTCTTTATTAAACACCCTGGATTATAAAAATCTGGCTACTATGAATATGCTTCATGTTCTTTGTCAATGCACAAATGAAACCAGCCCGAGAAGGTTATTCTATAATGCTGAGGCTGGTAATCAGTCCAACATGTTTTGGTGGAGCCATTTCAATGGGTAATCAGTCCAATCAAATAACCACATTAAAACATTCATTAAAATAGTTTAATGAACAGGCATACTGGGAATATTTGAAAACAAACACAATCTTTAGAAGTTAGACACTTAGGAGACACTCTGAGATAGTCTAATTTAGAATTTTTTTAGCCACTGGGATACATAAAGTATATAAATACTTATACTATGTAAGTATAATGTACTTACAAATACAGTAGTAAGAATTTTTGCCTTACTCATTTCTACTGGGATAGCAAACTGTCATTATACAATGACAATTTTACAGTTTAACTGTTAATCCTCTCATTATACAGCTTGGACTCCCCAGCATTGGGATTATAGGCATGCATCACCACACCCAGTTTTGGCGGCTGGTACAGTGTGCTAGGGGTTCCAAACACCAGCACAGCATGTGGTACTGGATATTAAACTCTGGTCCTTGCACTTGCTAGGCAGGCAGTTATACCACTAAGCTATCTCCCAGCACATACACACATACATGTGTGTGTGTGTGTGTGTGTGTGTGTATTTTTTTAAGATTAAACCTATTAATTTTACAATAAAGCATATACAAATTGCCCAAAGCAAGTATATTCATGCTTAAAGAGTTACTTAAAAAGTTACAAAACAGCAGAGGTCCATTTTAACTACTGCTTAGGACAAGAAATAGAACTCTGTTGGTAACTTCGAAGACCTCCAATCTCAATCGCTTCTTAATCCTCAACGGAAACACCATTCCTGCCTTACACAATAATCGCGCACTTTCATCTTTATCAACAGTTTTATCACTCTAGGTGCTGTTCTCTAGCCTTGTCCCTCACAATTAAATTTTTTCTTAAGAATCATGAGTCTGTAGAATTTTCCTGTATTCCCTTTTTCTTATGCTATCATTTAAAGAACCTGGATCATTTGACCTGTGATGTTTCTCAGCGTGAATATTGCCGACTGAATCCCCAAGGTACTATTCAACACATTCCTCTGTCCAGCAAATTATCAATCAGATCTGCTTGCCAGACTTTAGGTGACATTTCTTTATTGGGAGGTACTTACACCTGATCAGTTTCTCCTTTTTTGATGACCTGTTGAAGCTCAATGCATAAATCCATTTATCTACTGGCAGATACAAAGCAATGCTATGTTAGGGCAGGTCAGGGAGGGATTCCTGGGGCTTGAACCCAGGGCCTTCATACTAAGCTAGATCCCTAACTCTTTCTACTTTTTGCAGACAGGGTCTTGTTAGGTTGTGCAGGGTGACCTCAAACTCAGTTTTCCTGCCTCAGCTTCCCAAGTAGCTAGGATTCCAGGTGTGCGAATATACATATACATATATGTATACTGGTATATACATTGCAATACATTCTAATTATATTTTTTTCTCATTTAATAGTTGGCACATATTTATAAAGAGATGGATGTACTGCCTCACCCTGATTTGGTTCACATAGACAAGGCAGTATATATGCTTAGGTTTTTTTTTTTTCTTATTTCTATTTTTCAAAGTATGGAATTTGTCTTTCACCCTCTAAAGCTGACCAGTTAATTTCATATGCTATTATGAATCTATGAATTTAAACAGATTTTCTTTTGGTGATGCTGAGGTTTGGGCTCAGGGCACTACTACTACTGAGATACATTTCATTATCTTTTTCTTTTTGAGACAGTCTTGTTAAGTTGTCCAAGATGGCATCAAATTTGGTGATTCTCCTACCTCAGCCTCCTGATTTGCAGTCTGAGCCATGGTGCCTATAAGTTTTGAGTTTTAATTAAGTACAATTATTATCCTTTGGAAGCTTACATGTTCACAGCTTTGGTATGTAAGAGTTTCTGTGGTTCTTTTGATATGACCCCCAGAAGACTTTTTAAAGAAGTATTTATTTATTTATTTGCATGCCTACTAGTAAATTTTTAAAATTTCTTTTTCTTTTTTTTAAGAGCAGCTGTATATATTCTCATTTTTATAGTATGGTCATATGGCCTTAGCTGCAAGAGAAGCCCAAGACCAGGACCTTTATCCTTACAGCTTCTGTAGTTGAAGCCGGCAGGTACCCCCTTTTGACAACCAAACTACTGTTAGAAAAGCAATTCCAGAGCATAAAAAGCACTGGAGAAAACAACAAGTTTAAATAGACCTTATATCAGAATAGTTTCCAAAAATTTACAATCAAATCTGTAGAACCACAAATACTTTAGCCATCTAAAGTGATTTTACTGGGACTGGGGCTATAGCTCAGTGGCATAAGCACCTGCCTGGCAAGAGCAAGGTTCTGACTTCAATCTCTGGTACTGCAAAAACAAACAAACAAACAAACAAACAATCACACTGATTTTACATGAGTACAGATTCTTCTTGTTCCAAAATAAATGGAACCCTACTTAATCAGTATACACATGTTTGAAGTACAGCTATTGTAATTAATAGGAACAAACTCATTCACAGGCTGTTTACGTAAGTACACTAAGTTAAACACACCAGAGGAAAAAATATGAAAACTATAGAGGAAAAAGAATCATTTATTTCTTTCAAAAATTTCATCACCAAACTTTCAGCTACACACCAGGTCACTTCTACATGACATGTAGTATGCTTACCTAGCACATTTCCTGGAGGCACCTCTTTCAGCTCTTCCAGTTCCCTTCCCATCAGGAGATACAGGTTTTCCAAAGTACAGCATGCCATGTGGGGCACAATGGGGAGGTCATCAGGGGAAGCTGAGAAGCCTGAGGGTACCTGGGCAGAGAAAAATCATGGAGAACAAGTCAGGAGCCATGGGAAAGCATTAACACAACCTCCTCAAAGTTGTTTTTATTTACCAATAAAGTGTGGGGTAGCTGTCTTACATATAAGTACGGGCCATATGGATATGAAACAGTATGATGAAATGTCTCATTTATTAATAATATTTGAAATACTAAAATTCTTCAATGATGAAAAACTGTCCAGATTTCCATTTATTCATAATTCTAAGGTTAAGAACTGTAAATCCTACTGTAACCCAGAAGCACAATTTCTGCTGATCTCTACAGTCCCTTGGCAATAGTGACATGAACCACATCATATGACAGTTCTGGTGACTACTATGCTGTTGTCTTAACACCATTGTTACTGTTAGAATTTTAATCATGATACTTTCAAGCATTCAACAAGGATTGATGCAAGTACCTATAACACTTGAAAATAACTAACAGATATGCCATGAAAAAATCCAAACAACTGCTATGATATCACATGTTATTAACCTGGAAGACAGCACCTTACAAGATCTTAGGAACACTGACATGAAGACATAGTAAACACACAACAAAACTATGCTTCATATGCAATAGATGTGTGAGCTCTCCTACAGTAGGCTTATTCTGAAGGAGATACTGTCTTGTAGGATTCAAAGTTTGAGTTGTGTAAACTCTTCAGAAATATATCCTCCACATAAATCCAAGTAGCCAGAAAGTATTTCAATCAACAATCAACATATCTTTGGTACCCATCAGTCCAAGGTGCTGGGCTAGCGCTAAGAAGAAAAAAATCTCAGATACAACATTTGCAAAAATAATGAACATCACAAGTAAAAATAACTGGCCCAGCAGGATGGCTCAGTGGTCTAAAGTGCCTGCTTAGGAATGCTTAGGCGGCTGCAGGGACCGTGGTTCCATCCCCGGCACCACATGCTGCGCCAGCCCTGCCCTCAGGGCAGGCTGAGCTGGCCATAAAAATAAAAATAAATAAACAAAAGTTCTGAAAGAAGCAAAAAAAAAAACAAGTAAGAATAACTGACACCAAGTAGTACAGACAACTGAGTTCACAAATGCTTGCTGGAAGGAGTGTCTTCTGCACTTAGGTAGACTAGGAAACTTCACAAAAATGACTATTATTCCAGCACATGCTGCATCTAAATGTACATGTTCTTATAAAATCACAACTCTATAGGGGAGATCTGAAGAGGTTGGAGAAACATTTAAAATATAAAGACAAAATATAAAGATAAGACGGGATAAAAAGCAACAGGATTATCTACAGCTAATATGTCATACACTTAAAAATAAGGTACATATAAGCTGTTAGAAAAACAGCAAGGCAGAAAAGATGCAAGATCAAGATACAGAAGTTAGTATTTCTACAGATCAGCAAAAGATAGAAAATATATTTTTAAAATAGCACCAAAACATAAGTTATAAGTCAATCTAACAAAAGTGATTAAAAACCTTTATAAAACAAAACATTAAAACTCACAGGAAAAACTTTGACTAAAAATGACCTAAATAAATATATAAGCCTAACAAATTCAGGGGTCAAAAATGCTACACTAAAAACCATTGATTTGGGGCTGGGGAGATAGCTCAGTAGAATAAGCACTTGCCTGGCAAAAGCAAGGACCTGAGTTCAATCCACAGGGCCGAAAAAAATAAAAATAAATTAAAAAAAAAAGTAAAGGGATTTGGCCTTTTAGATAACAAGATATTTAGAGATACAGACAACTCTGACTAGCAATAACATATAAGGAAGGGGACAAATCTAATAGACCAGAAACAAACTCAACCCATATACATGTGAAATTTCACTTATGATGAAGTTGACAAAGGAGATTAATAGATAAAGATGGACTGATAAACAATGCTAACAAAAAGTTATTTGTGTTGAGTAAAAAAACAAGAGAAATCAATTCCTTGCAAATCTCACATGAGGTTAAATGTTTCAATACAAAAAGTAAAACATTAAATTCAAAAGGGAACTGTCACAGAAAGTTTTACAATGTCAATATAGTTCTAATTCTAATTTTCTTAAATTATGAAAAGCAAAACCTATAGAGATTGATTTAACTACATTCATATTTACATCCACCAAAATGTAGCAAATAGGGCCAGTCAGAGAGCTCAGTGATTAAAGTATCTGCTTAGGCAGATGCAGGGACTGGGACTTGATCCCCAGCGTGCCTTGCCTGGCCTGCCCTGGGGTGCTGAGACAGTGAATCAAACTAGGCATGGTGACGAATGCCTGTAATCCCAGTGCTTGGGAGGTTGAAAACAGGAGGATCACTACAAGTCCACAAGTCCAAGCTGTGTAGTGAAACCCTGTGGAACCTGTACTAAATATACTTAAAAAAAAGAAAAAAAAAGTAGCAAATAGAACATGAAGACAAGTCTCAAACTGGAAAAATTAAAACTGACAAGGAATTAGTATTCAGAACATACCAGTGACATTTAAAAACTAGTATTTCTTTTTAAGTAGCACAGAAAAAAAAAAAAAAAAAGATCCAAAGTGATCTTCACAGTAGAAAATAAGACTGACAAACACTAAATAACATGTAGAATACTTATGATGATATTCTGTACCATATGCATCAGACTGGTAAAAATTAAAAGTCTAACAATACCAAATTTTGGTTGAGCTGTGTGAACTCTTCAGAAACACAACCTCCACATAAATCCACATGTTTGAAATCATGTTTGAAATAGAGCTATTGTAATTAATAGCAACCAACTCATTTACATGCTGTTTACTGAAGTAGACTAAGTTAAACACTCCAGAAAAAAAAAAAAAAAAAAAAAAATCTATCAACAAATTAGAATGACCCTAGAGTGCTACTTAAAGAGTTACCCAATTAAACTAAAGACCATCCAGGCAACTAACTCTCTAAGTATATTCCCTAGAATGTCACATGCAAATGTGCTCAAGAAACTGTGTGCAAAACTATTCAAGGTAGCACTTGTATGGCAAAAGTGAAAGTAGCCCAAATATGTAATGACAGAAAAAAGGAACACACGAAATAGTTATACAACAGAATATAATGCAGCAGTGAACAATGAATAAGCTACAGGACGAGGCATTAATATAGACTGATTTCATAATGTTAAGTATAAACAAACAGCAAGATGTAGAACAATGATAACATTGCATTTATACAACGGTCAAAAGCAAATAAATATAACAACATTCTGTAGAAATGAATGTATACAGGTTATAAAACTATTAAGAAAAGAAGTAAAAGAAAATATCACAGATGAAACACAAGTGCCCTCCCCTGATCCTTGCTGCCTGGTAGCCATGCCTGAGTGTAAATAGCAGTGATGAGACTTTCCTCCACACAATGAAATACAGCAAAGGCAAAGGAAGTCACTCCATGATGACAGAAGTTTTTATAAGACTCTGTGGGCTGGCCAGACAGCTCAGCTGATTAAAGTGCTTGCTTAGACAGACACAGTGAATGTGGCTGGATCTCCCATGTGCTGGCCCCCAGGGCGCTCTGAGACAGCAAATGAGACTGAGCGTGGTAGTGCATACCTCTAACCTCAGCGCTGGGAAGGCTGAAAACAGGAAGATCACAATGAGTCTGATCTGTGTCGTGAGATCCTGCAGACCCTGTACTAAATAAATTAAAAAAAAAAAAGACTCTGGCTTGTGAGCAGACTCATTCTTAAGTTTCCAAGGCTTGGTCCAGCAGAACTCCAAGCTGAGAAAGTCCACAGAGACAGCAGTGTGGGCAGCCTCTAGGAGGCAAGGGCAGGTAACAATGAGAAGAAACCTGTGCTTTTCCGCCCTCCAGATTAGGGTGCAGGGAGCCAACATACCAATATCAGCTTTGTGAAAGGGTGAGGAGACCCAGCTCTGTCCTGTCCTAATTTTCAGATACTGTGAGATGATACAACATACACTTTAGCTGATCAAATGTATGGCCTTAATAATATGAGGCAACAGAAAAGTAACAAGGATAAGCAGAGTGTTCTAGGTAGGACTTACTTCTGAGATAAGTCTGAAACAGTCCACATGATTTAAAGAAGTAGATGGGATTAGGATTCACAGGGCTCAAACTACAAAGGGGTGACTTGTGCTATCAATACCTTTAATTATTTTTTATTATTTTCAGTCATCTTAATCATCAGTAGCTGATTAATTCCGACCTGCAGCCTCATCAGAGCCAAAGACACAATGCAAAGGAGGTGAACTGGAGGGCTCATGGAAGCTGTAAAGGCCACTCCATTTGCACTTCACTAGCAGTTCAGGTAAGAGACAAGACAGATGGACAGATGAATGAAGGGCAGAGGGAGACAGATACTTGACTCCTACCGATAAATAACAAATGGTCAAGTATGTGCTGGCCAAGATGTCAGGATAACCACAGTTAATGTTCTGGATGTGTCATTACAGCACTTACAGCATTACAACCTGCCAAGTCTAGCATGAACTGCTTGATCACCACACAGCAATGCACTCCTGAAAGACTCAACCTCAAAAACTGACCAGGTAAGTATCTGTGTCAAGAAATTTTCCCCACAATACCTGCCCCTCCTTGCAGCCCCCTGCGTATTTCTTGCCTCACTTTTGCAGGGAGGAGCAGGTGTTTGCTGTTCTCAATGCAGTGGTTGACACATTGTTAAAAGCTTAACTAAATCAGCTCACCAATTGCATACTCCAGGGTGTATAGAGGCCCCACCCTAGAGTAACTCATCATTTAAAGGATATAAAAGGGAACTGAGAAAGGATAGATCATTCCATTTTCTGGGAGGACTTCCAGTCTTCAGTCGGCTTGGACAGCTATTCCTGGCTTCTAGCTTAGACTCTTCGGCCTCCACCTTGCATCCTTCACGCCCTCTGCTGTAGCCTCACTAGACTTCTCTTGTAGACCCATCAGCCTCCTGCAAACACTGCAGTGAGCTCCAGACCTTGGATTGATTCTTTAATCTTGTAGTTTTTTATACAACTGTACATCTTGTGTTATATCCGATCCTCTATTTAATCTCTGAGTCACACACAACATTTTACGAGACCCACAGACAAGGCGCTTCCTGCTGATTTAGAATGGCTACTTAGAATGCTGGTACTGTCCTCATCCTGTGACATTTTTTAATTACAATGTATATCTTGTTTATATCCAAAACTGTTACAAGACAGCTCCAGCCTGCAAGCTCTCTGGTGCCCTCTGGCTCAGTCTGTTGCATATGCCAGCTGTCTACCTGCTCATGGGCCAAGAGTTCTGGGACTTGCCTGTCACCTACTGGCTTCTCAAAGGTCTTTCAGACCTTTGGCCTAAGCCATCCAGACTTTGGATTTCTGTTTGTCTAGAGGTTCTGCTGCTGCCACAGCCCCAGCACAACATCAGTCTTACCAGTTCCTTCCTCCATCCACAAAGTGATTCTTGCCTTGCAGAGAAAAGGCTTATCATGAAATAAGGCCAGAAAAGTTCATTCTCAGCCCACTGTGGTTTCCTAAATGCTACTAAGTGAAATAAATATCCAAGTGTTACCAAAGCAATACTAACAGAGATGTGTGCCTTTCTACTACTCACCAATAAGGTCACCGCCAATTGCAACCAATGTAGAAAGATACCAGACTCTTGAAGCAATACACTAACATTTTGCTTTCAATTCTTACCCGTTGCAAAAATTCAACAGGACTGTACTTGGGCCCCAAGACAAAAATTTTCCTTCCTCTTCGAGCTACACCACTGAACACACGAGCAAATGCAATGAAGGACTCTTGGCTGTCTTCCTCCTGGGGTGCAGGGTTAGGGGCCATATTCTCCACCTGCTGACCATCATCTGCCAGAAACAAAAGGACAGTAAGGGCTGAGGCTGCTCACTGACCCAGAACTGCCTGGACACACCAGGGGGTCAGGGAATATTTTATATCTGATCCAGTTTCAGGAGAGAGATACCAAGAATGAAAATATCAATAAAAACTACATTAAAATGAAAAGCTTTAAGAGTAAAAGGATGAGTGTCCAAATTTAAGCCAAAAATATCCAGCACTGCACAGTCAAGCCTATTCAGGGAAGCAATACCTCTTGGCTCTTCTTGTGGACTTGTTTCCAGGACAGACTCCACAGGGCCCTGCCCCTGCACTGCTGCCAGCCTCTCTGCATGCCTCTGTCGTGCACGCTCTCGTCTCTGAGCAATCTCATCTTGAGTGAGGGGCCTAGAGCGTTTGACAAATATGTTACCATCTGATAGCTTTGAGCATTACTTTTCATATGACGATGGAAACAGCAAGCACTGACACGGCTGAATAAGATGAAAATTGATCCTAACTCCCTCCTGGGCTGGGGATTCTCTGAGTGTCCCCCTGCTGCAGCAACAGAGGCAGCCCATCAGGCTGCCTCTGACAGTGTTGCTGTCCCAGCTACCTGTAGCTTATGATTCAGCTGCAAAAGCCCATGTGGCTGAGTGGAGCTATGCACAACAACACAGAACCTTTCTCAGAGACCTACTTTCCTTCTGGGACAGGCAAGAAGAAGGCAAAGAATGAGTATCAGATATGAGAGCACAGGGCATACAGCTTCAAGAAGAAATCAAGGTTGATTTGCACATACAAAATCATCTCTGCATGGAGAACTGGAGTTCATGAGGAAGGGGTCAAAATTAGGTTAAGTGCTGGCATTTCAGAGGAACTAAAATTATTAGCCACTGTGTTAGGTCCAAGAGGAATGAGATTAGAAAAGGCAACATGTAGCTGTGTGTATGTTTACTAGGAGTTGGTCTGAGAATATGGCTGTTGATAATTAGTGATTTTTCCTAAAGGTTGCCCTCAAGCTTGTCAGGATG
The DNA here is from genome assembly GCA_004027025.1 of Myocastor coypus. Taxonomy (NCBI): domain Eukaryota; kingdom Metazoa; phylum Chordata; class Mammalia; order Rodentia; family Myocastoridae; genus Myocastor; species Myocastor coypus. The sequence continues at coordinate 59,272 of PVJA010007622.1, forward strand.
AAGGCAAGATACAACAATGAAAGGGTGTTTACGAAGATAACCTTTGAACTGAGTTAAGAATGAGCACTCTGCTTGAGGGTATGGGTTTGGCAGGGGTAAGCCAGCCAAGTAGACTGATCCCCAGATACAGCACCCTTCCACATGAGGCCCTCATGAATCCACCTATACAGTCAACCCCAATAGAAAAGGAAGCCCAATGCCTGTGCTAAAGGCGGTAGCATCTGAGCATCTCTAGCACTATAGCCCGAAGCTCAGCATCTAGGCATGCAGGCTCATGCTGGTTCTACTTCAACCCCTGAAACTGCACTACATGCTGTCCTGTTTTATTGCACTATCTCAATGACACAAACTCGCAGTTTCACCTTGCCACACCACATTTCCCCTTCCCTGAGGACTGGAAGTCACTTCAGTCGGCATTCCCATGAGCACTGCCCACCTACCTAAACAGTCACAAACTCATGGAGCCCATCATGCCAAGTGCTCCAAGACACCTTCCCCTTGCTACTTCATATGGGCTAACATAGAGGGTGATGCTTATTTCACTAACTGCCCACTATTACCCTCTCAATGCTTGCTAGCCAGCCAAAGTCTGCTACCAGGACTGACCCAGGTTCTATCTTCCTATGACCTGCCCTCCAAGTGGGATGCTGAGTTCCGGGAGTCAGTTCACCAGGACCTAACCCATTCAGGTCACAGATCCAGGGAAGACTAACTAACCCTTGAGACTGGGTTTGGGTAACATTATCCTTAGGTATCAGAACCACTGGTGTGGTATACGCTTGTCAATCCAGAATTCTGGAAGGCTGAGGCAGGAAGATCACAAGTTCAAGCTAAGCCTGGGCAACTTAGCAAGATATGGTCTCAAGAAAAAAAAAAAAAAAAAAAAAAAAACAAAAACAGCTGGGGATGTAGCTTAGTGCAAAGACCTTAGGTTCAGTCCCTAGCACCATAACAAAGAACCAAATATCACATCAAGAGAGAAGATATTCTTTATAAGAACTGCAAATATCAAATACAAGAGACTCGCAGCTCCCTCAGGATCACCATCAGTCTTCTGGTACAGTAGCTAACAAACCCACTTCCTCCCTTCACTCAGCATCACCTGCGTGAGTGCCTGCCCTCCCCATCCTGGTCCCCACAATAAACACATCCGATATTCCATGGAATCTTTAAGCTTTTGCTAGAAATGCATTAATAGGTCTAAAAAGTATGAATTAAAATACATAGTATCACTATTATTAGAGCAGGGAGTAGGAATTATGTGAGGCATATGTCAGCATCTCGAGAAAAAGCTTCTTCCAATGGCTTCCTCGCTGATCCATAAAATAGCATGTATTTATCACAACAGTTAAAAACTTGGTACAACTCTATTTTACAAATGTAAGTGATTTGACCCAAAGACATACAGTGCTTAATACAGATCTGTCTATGCTCATTGTTACCAAGCTATATACATTGCCGTTAGAAGGAATTAAAGATAATACAATCAGTATCCTAAGTAAATATAACTTCACTTTAGCTTCTGTTGCAAAAGCAGTATATTTTTCATCTCATACATGAAATCTTCACCTAAGTTCATGAAAACCACAGGAATAAATCATCCTTTACAGTTATTAGTTGTCTTCACATGCACAGGTGCTTGCTGGCATGCTGTGTTTACTCATTCATCTACCAACACCCAGTATGTTCCAAGGCCTGCTGTACAGACCAGAGTAACTGCGGAGGAAGACACAACCATCAGAAGAGCGATCAGCAAGGATTTATATAAGATATCCTGTGTACACCCAGTAATTATTGAGAACAAAGAGGAGTTTATTTGCTAGAAAATGAGGCTTTCCTGGTAAGGAATCACCCATGGTTTGTCTTTTACCACAGTATAAACACTGTAGAGGCTACTTCCTGAAGAGATAAATACCAAACTAGAGATGAAGGAGGCTGTAAGTGATGATGTTGACTGGCTATGCAAGTGGGAAACAGAAGAGGCAAGAACACAAAACCATCCACTTTCAGGATTCCACACACAATGCTCACACTGTGGTCTTCAAGGCACTGGCCAATGGGTAGGAGACACCCAAGAAAAGGCTGCAAGATGGGTTGGATGCAGTCAAGGATAACTCCCCTGGCAGGTAATGGGTTACAGAGAGCTAGAGAACAGTATGAAAAGTGGCATTTGTTTGAAGATGGTGATGGTTATTTACCCCCAAGAAGGAAGCAAAAAACAATACAGACTCAGGGATGATGGGACAAGGAATACCTGAAGAACACTAAACAAAATGTTACTCACCAGGTAAGAATTCAACAGTTAATTTCAAACAAAAATTTCTGAAGTGTAATTGTAGTTCAGAATACTAAAATCAAAGCCCTAGATTCTATCTAAAAAGGACAGATAGGTTGGATGGCTGCTTGCTACATTTAGGAATGGACACTAGAGAGCCATATAGGATGACTGAGGAGCAGATTCACGGAGTTAAGTCAAATACCCTAGGCTTTAAAGTTTAATAGGCCATGGATTCAAATATAGCCACAATTGAAAAACAGTGGATGTTAATGTTCTTATTAAAGACACATTGTCATTAACTTCCCTCAAAATATCTGCCATTATAGTCTATATCTAGATGTCCCCACAAGGCCTTGTGAGGATATAGAAGAGGGTTTTGAGAAGTAGCTGGATAGAGGGTGTGTAATGCTGGGATTACAGGTGTGGGATTATGAGTTATTCCATGGACTGGTGTGGCACAGTTCTGAGTAGGATTAAAGGTGCCCCACACTGGGTGTGTATGATAACTGCCCAGAATGGGGTAGACAGCCTGGATACAATATAAAGAGAGAAAAAAAAGAAGCTTGTTGCTTGCTGCCTTCTGCCTCCAATGTCCCCCTACCATGTCACTCTGCTTTGGAGTCAACCAACTATGAACTGAAAGCTCTACAACCTTGAGGGAAATAAATCTTTCCTCTTTTAACTCTGGTGTTGGGTATTTTGTCTGATAACCTTTCACTATAAACATACCTATTCACTACTCTTCACATTTTCTGAAGCAGTTCTGGAAGTCCTCTTTCTTTGGTGTCTTTAATTGACACTGTTGTGACTGCCTCAATGTTGTGAATCAATTAAAAGCATTTACCTTTCTTGATCATTCTGACTCTTGAGGGCATAAAGGCACACTATATTTTCATGAGCCTTTCTGTTGGGTGGCGCCTGGAAGTGGCATTCATAGCATGTTGTAATTTATCAGTTAAAAAATTAATACAATTAGAATCATAAAAGGCCAAGTGTTAAAATGTGACTTGCCTGTCTCCTCTAAATCTGTGCATAAAGTTTGTGCTCTATAGTAGAGCTGCTGGGAGGTGCAACATGCCTTTAGTAGGCGGGGCCTAATGAGAGGTCCTTCATTCATAGTTGTGCCCTTGTTTTTTACTATAATAAGAGAACTTCAGCATTTATCATGACCTGGAGCATATTATCTATTTCTTTTCTTTTTTATCATTTTTAATAAGAAATAACAATAAGTTTCAAAACACGTTAGTAGTACATTCTCAATAATTGACACATTGCATAGTGTTGTCTTCATAATAGTTATACAGAGCATAGGGTATAGACATGAAGAATTTTCTCATTCATATTGGTAAGGAAAGAGAAAAGAAAAAAAAAAAAAAGAGAACAAAATTTCTTCTCTTTGAGCTGAGAGGAAGTAGCTGTATACACAGTCCAATGTTTATTTGCATTGGGTTACAGGTGAAACTGGCAATGTTGGAGAATGTTAATTTAGGCCTACTCGCAATCAACACTTTTTTTTTTTTTTTGTTACACCTCTAAAAGAGCAGAATGATAGGCATCCCAAGCATGAAAAATCTTTTAAAGGTTCTTAGGACCAATATCTGATTCATCTTGTGTACATAAGTGCATGGTTTTGTTCCTGCTGTGCTTCCTCTCTTTTCTGCTTCCAGTAACTTTGCTGTTTAATCCGTAACTCTTTGATTGCCATTTAGCTGTTATGCCTTTCTATTTTCATTTCTTCTTTAGAGTTCTTACACTAGGGAGACTATATGATATTTACACATGTAGGTCTGGTTTATTTCACTTATGAGTATATGTTCAATGTATATCCATTTATATATGAAGTCTATCTATTTCTTCGAAGGCTCCTTAACTTCCCCTGCGGTCAAAATGAAGTGAAACACTGTACTTCTTTCCACTGAAGAATTGTTTTGGTATAACCAAGGTGAGACAAGAATATAACAACAGCTTACTAAAGCACAGTTGATTATTTACTGTCCTAATCATCATTACTTAAAAGATGGAGAAGTGAGACTTGACATGAGCTTATGTGCCAAGCTCTTCCTAAGAAGTTAGTGTTAGCTATGTGGGGGTACATACCTATAATCACAGTAGTTTAGGAGGCAGACGCAGGAGGACGGCAAGTTTTAAGCCCAGCCTGGATAACTTACTGAGATTTTGTCTCAAAACAAAGGGCTGAGCGGTGTCAGTGTACAGGCCCTGAGTACGGTTTTCAGGAGGAAAAAAAGAGTTAACATTTGCATTTCTTCACGTTATTCAAATGATTCCCACAAAAAATGTCCAGGGATAAAAGTACAGAAGAGACACTTCTAAGCAATCATATCAAGCTGATATTTTCATCTCAAGAGACCCAAATTGGGGGCTGAGGCGATAGCTCAGGGGCACAAGTGCCTGTGTGGCAAGTGCAAGGTCCTGAGTTCGACCCCTGGTTGGGGGGGGGGTGACACTCAAGAGACCCAAACCCTATGTAGTAATAAGGCAAGTGAATATTTATCAGAGTATTACTTGAAAGGGGTAGGTTGTGTTTCCAGCAGTGGCTGATCTGGTGGCTTTTGACCAATGACTCTTACTGAAAACTAAGAAAGCTGAATGAGTTTAGGGAAAACAAATAGATTAACAAAGCACTGGCATTTGTAGGGCTTGGATTTCACAAGAAGGTTGCCTCCTTATTTGCTGCTGTTTCTCTGCTGAGAATTTGACATTTCTGAAAAAGGAAGCACCTGTAGAGAAACACAGTACCAAATGCTTTCTCTGAAAAACTGGAAAGGAGAGAGGAATATCTGTATCACCAACACTTCCAAATCATGTGCAGGAGGCCTTAGCCAGGGTAACAAGACTTGCCATCATTTAAAGCTACATAGAAATACCAAAGAATATGAATGAAATATTAAAGTTAATTAAGAAAATGACTGTAAGATTAATGTACAGAAATCAAATTATAATACTACATATCAAAAAGTATAATAGAAAATGAAAGTTTACAAAAAATGTTTTAACTAAATTAAAACTAATAGCTAAAAATACTTCTAATAGAGATATATAAGAACACTAGCTAGAAAAGTGCTAAAATATTATTGATATAAAGAAGATCTAAACAAATGACAAATACACCTCACCCATACACTGAAATTCTCAGTGGTAAAATAATGTCATTGTTCTATAAAGAAAATTCTACTTCTCTACAGTTGCTATCAAAGTGCTGGTGAGAAATGTATAAGTGGGCACAGGTGGATGCATAACTTAACCTAAAAATTTACCCGGAAATGCAGAGCATTTCATTCATAAGGATATAATAGCTAAATTGACAGTAAGTAAGCAAGTAATTAAATGAAAATAGACCTATCTAATTAAAATAGGTACATAGAGAATTCAAGGCCAGGTCAAATTACAGATCAAAATCCTGTCTCAAAAAAAAAAAAAAAGTTTCAGTAGACTTCTATTTTATTTGTTTGTTTGTTTTTTATTACGGTCAGCTCAGCCTGCCCTGGCGGTGGGGCTGGCACAGCATGTGGCGCCAAGGACCAAACTGTGGTCCCTGTGGTTGCCTAAGCTTGCCTAAGTAGGCACTTTAGACTGCTCAGCCATCTTGCCCACCTTCAGTAGACTTCTAGAAGACAGTAGAATCAGTAAAATGCAGAAAACACCCTCTCCAAGATTTAATATCCAGAAGCTGAAATACAGCAATATGAGGAAGAGATAGAAGAGTAAAATGGGTCCCTGGGACCCAGCAAGGATATGAAGCAAAAATTAGGCCCCACAAGGACAGTGAAACAGGAACTTCAATGTAGAAGATGGCAAGCAGTGCTTCTCCCTTGATCCCTGACTGGAGGGAAGAAGGGTGGCTTAAACCTGCAGGTGCATGGTGACTACTGGTGACTGAGAGGCCTACACAGAGAAATGAATGAGTGGATCAGAGAAATGGATGCCAAAGATTGCAGTGGCTAGTGAGTTATTTGGGTTCAGATGTCCACCAAGAGAGAGCAGTTGGTGGGCAGCCATTTTAGAAAGGACCCAAATGAACTCAGGACACAGAGCAGCTGCAGTCTGACTCCATCTAGTAGCTCCATTTCACCGTAAGGTAGAGGCTGAGTTCAGGCCAGCAGGGGGTCAAGAAGCCAAGTTCAAGCCAGTAGGCAGCCTGATTCAGCTAGAAGGCGGCACCTGGAGTACAGTGGGTTGAAACACTGAAGTCTCAGGGTCACAGTCTGAAACGAAAAGCAGCCTAAACTTAAGTGGAACTAAGGGCCCTGGTTTGCTGGGATGATCAACATCTGCAGAATCAGTCACCACAGATCTGGACTCTGTCCACTCTGTCAACTAGTGACAGCAGATATATTCCCTGTGTTGGAAACTTTTTTTCTTTTGTTCCTTTCTTTGCTTTTTCATTTAAATCTTTTTCTATTTTTTCTCTTTCTTGATTGCTTCTTCTTTTTATGAGAACATGGTTTCTAGTTTGTTTTTTACTATTTCTCTTTCTTCCTCTTCCTCTCCTGTTTTCTTCACCAGTTCCAAAAGCTTGCATAACCTTTATCCTCCATCCTTGCATCTACCTTTTTATTCTTTTATTTCTTTTCCCCCTAGTCCCTTTTAAATCTTCTCCCAAGAGTAAAATCATCATATTGAGAGGATATTTACTATACACACTTGATTAGGTAACATAGTTATCATGGTTTGTAATATTCTATGATGTTTGATGTTGTTATTATTGCTGACTGTATTACTATAGCCAAAGTGACATAACTAATCAGCTGTTCTTCTTTATATGCCAAGACTGCCTGTGGGTTATAAATAATACTATATGCCAGTGTCAAACCACCAGGGGCTATGTTAATTAGGCAGGTAGCTACTTCTCATTCCCAATGAATTGAAGGCAAAGGATTTTGCAATATACTCAAAACCCAAAATCCAGATATACCTGGAAGACAACTCTGAGAAACAGTCATTTCCTAAAGGTATTAAAACTATCAATAAAGCTAGTATTTGCCTTAAGCAATCTATAAGTATCAGTTCAGGAATTAAATCAAAAATCAAAGAAAGAAAGAGAAAGAGAGAGAGAGACAGAGAGAGAGAGAGAGAATATGAAGACACCTAAACAAAAGGCAATGCCAAATTTTCAGCTTACTAAAAGTAAACTCAGGGGGCAATGAGGAGAAACAATTTAAAAGCCACGCACCTGGACTCTGAGGCGGTACCAGTGGAAGTAACGAACCAAATGAATGAGGCTCTAGGAAAAAGTCAAATCAGAAATAATTGCACAGGTAATTTCAGAGATGACCATAAAATGAAGGGCATGACTAATGAATCGAGAGAAGATACAGATTAAAAAAGGAGATTGGAAAAATGATGGAAACCAGGAATATTCAACAAACAAAAGTGGGCCCGGTGGGATGGTTCAGTGGCCTAAAGCACCTGCTTAGGAAAGCTTGGGCGGCTGCAGGGACCACGGTTTGATCCCTGGCACCACATACTGCGCCAGCCCTGCCCTCAGGGCAGGCTGAGCCAGCCAGAAAAATAATAAATAAACAAACAAAAGTAATGGAATTCATGAGATACATTCAATTAGATATCTAGATTAGAAATTCTACTGAAAATATATGCAACAGAATGAGCCAATGTGACAAGAGAATACCAGATGTGAACGACAGGATTATGGTTAGTGATGCTGAAAAGAAAGATTTCTTACAAATACAAGAGAACAGAAAAAAATTAATCCAACAGCTGCTAGATGATACAAAGAAAAATAACACTGATAAGAGTCAATAAAAAAGAGATTGTGCTAATGACATTAAAATGTAGTAATGGCAGAAAAGTTCCCAAATATGGAAAACAATTGGAAATCTGGATAGAAGACATATAGAACTCCAGTTGACCATGATCAAAAAAATCTACCACAAGGCATGTAATGGGATTCCATAAAGTCAATACAAGAACAGAACATTAAAAAGATGTTACAGAAAAGAAACAAATCACATACAAATGAAAGTGCATCAGAATTATGGCCAACTGGAGTTCTAACATCATTACTCCTCAAGATCTTTAATGAAATTGAAAAGAAAGTAAAATTACCAACGTCTTTTTTTATTAATATTTTTTATTGTTTAAATTTAACAATGGTTATATTACATATTTTCATCATCAGATCAGTTTAGATTAATAGATATAGGTATATAAGATTGATCAAACAAACATTAACACATTCAATCAACATTACTTCTTTTTTTCTTTTCCCCTTTCTTTTTTTAAAAGTTGACATAATGCATATTGTCCTCACAATAGTTCTACAGAGTACAGTGTGTGGGCATGACCCACCTCCCTATTGATGCTGCTAAGAAGAAAAAAAAAAAAAAAAA
>PVJA010007623.1:0-38870 GCA_004027025.1 Myocastor coypus
AAAAAAAAAAAAAAAAAAAGGTGTGTTTTTTAGCAATGTAGATTGTCGGGTCCAAGTGCTTACCATATGATACTATGCAATGTATTTTTTTCTTGGGAAAGCAAGTATGTTTACACTAGAAAATGAACTAAAATGAAAACAGTCTAAGACAAAAATTCTAAAATCCTCTCGGGCTTTTGAGCTCATGAATATGAATTTCATCATGTAAAACTGAACTCTAGGTCAGAAGTTACTGTAATCTAAGGACCATCATGGATAAGATGTGGACACACTTTTCAGACAGAATATCCTCAATTTCAAGAAAACAGCTAAACAGAAAATCATTTTGTTTCACTAGATCTGTGCCCAGTTTTGTTGTTGAGAACCATTCTCAATTAGATGCTATAACAGCCATTTTATACATCACAATTTAAATTCACATTGTTTACCAGAAATTACATGTTTTTGAAAAACAAGCCAAAAGGTAAAATACAGTTTAATCATTAAACAACTGAATAATTTGAGTAATTCCAACTCACAGGAAGTGGGCTGGGTGGTAGTGGGGTTTGACCAACTTTTAAGAAAAGATTAAATAAAAGAGCGGATCGACGATGGCTTGCAAATTGTAGCTTTCTAATAATAGTAAAATTTGCATAACACTTTCCATAGTCAGTATAAAAATGTTGAATTATAACTGCTTATTATTGCTTCTAATAATAAAACATAACTGATATAAAATTAACCGCTAACATTCCATAAGTGACAGTTTGATCATTATATTAAAGGTTTTGTTCCATAGTCTCTTCATCTCTTTGGATTTCATAAGACTTTAGAAGCAAAAGGAAGGAGTCTAAGAAAATAGTTCATAAGTATTTTACTGTTATTATTTTGTTGTCAGTGCTGGGCCCAAACCCAGAGCCTTGTGCCTGTTAAACAAGTTCAATAATGTACCACTGAGCCACACCTCGACCTGATTTTATTACTTTTTAAAGTTTCTAATACTAGGAGAAAATATCATGTCTTATAAGTAGATTATAAATCAAAGATACAGTATAAATCTTAAAACAAATATTAAGATTAAACAATATTCAGATAATTAATATTAATTCAAAATTAAATATTTCAAAACATTTCAACTAAGAAAAAGTTTTCATGATAGTTAAGAATAAAACATAACATAAAGACTGGATTAACAAATATATGACCAGCACTTCTAACAGTTTGGGGATAGGACATCACACAAAGTTCTAGTATATTGTAGACATAGACAATATCCATGATGCTTACTGGTGGCACTGTCCCTTGTGGGACTGAGCTACTGCTATTTCTTTGATATCCACCCTGTAGAAACAGACAGAAGCATGACCCATAGAATGCAGGAGAAGTCAATTTGTAGAGTATGCTGATGGAAATATTTTGCTGTTGTATAAAAAAGAATAATTGAAAGATTGCTTTTCTATACCTCTTTTTCTCGTGTGTTTAATTTTTTGCCCTATTTGGTGGATGCCTTGCATTCTCTTTTACGGAGTTTTGGTCATTTTGATCCCTCTCTAGAATATATTTTAGTAGGCTGTGTAGGGTTGAGTTTGTCATCATGACATTCCTTAGTTGTTTTTTGTCATGGAAGTATTTCACCTCTCCATTAAACTTGAAAGATAGTTTTGCAGGGTACAGCAGTCTGGGTTGGAATTTGTTTACTTGCAAAATTTGAAGTACTTTGCTCTATGCTTTTCTTGACCTGATGGTTTTTTAAGAGATATATGCCATTATTCTGATAGGTTTTCCTTTAAATGTGATCAGTTTCTTTTCTCTAGTGGCTTTTAGTATACTGTTCCTGTGCTGAATTTCTGGGATTTTGATTATTATATGCTTGGGTGTGGTTTTAGTTGGGTTGATGTTATTCGTAGTTCTATGTGCTTTGGTTAGCTGAATGTCAGATTGTTTCCTGATATTTGGTAAGTTTTCTGCTATTACTTCTGCCCATATTCTTTTTATATCATTTGTATTGGCTCCTTCTTTCTCACTGATGCCTATTATTCTCACATCGTTCATCTTTGCATCATCTTGCCGTTGTTGAATTAGGTTTTTCCTGCATCCTAGTTGTTTTTGAGAGATCTTTTCTTACCTTTTCATTAGCTGTGATCATGTCTTTAAGGTCTGAAAGTCTATTTGCATTTTATTCAAATGGGTTTTCCAGCTTATGATTTGAGGTTTTAATTTCCTGTATAGCACTTTGAATCTGCTTCATGCATTCTACTTCTTTCCTATATTGCTCATTCATAGATTTCATCATTTTTTCATTCTCCTCTATTTTTTTTTAACAGTGTCTTCTTTAGGAGCATTTAATACTTCTTTCATGAAAGTTATCATTTCTTTTTTTACTTCATAAATTATTTCTGAATTCCTCTATACCTTTCTTCAGTTGTTTCTTTACTTCAGACACTATTATTTCAGAGATTTCAGGCATGTGATTTCCAATTTCTTTTATGCCATTGTCTCCTACACATGTTCTTGGGGGGCTCACGGCCTGAGAATGCATTTTGCACCTTCTCTTTGTCATTTTGTATAGCACTGTCTTCTGACCTTTGGTGTAGAGCTTTGATGCAGTTATTACCTTAGCATCAGTTCTGGAGCTACAAAGTTCAAACTCATCCAGGTGGGCGTGGCTTGGGTCTGGCTGCTGTGCTCTTGGCAGTAACCCTACTGTACTACTCTGGCAAAATGTTCTGCTCCTGCACGAGCTGGGTGAGTCTTGTCTTTAGCATCTCTGCAGGGAGTTCTGCCACAGGGTTCAACACGGGACATGTTAGGCCTAGGCTCTGGGTTGAATGAGGATTCAGTGGGCTCCAGGTAGCCTCACTCACAGACTGGGCCTGGGCACAAGGTTGAATGAGGACTTGCAGGCCCCAGGCCATCTCACTCACACACAGGGCCTGGACTCTTGGTTAAATGAGAATCCAGCAGGCCCCAGGTCATCTCACTCACATGTTGGGCCTGGGTTCTGGGTTGAATTGCTTTTATTATTAACAACAATAATGAACATGTTTGTTCTGCTTTTGCTTTACATGGATTTTTGCTTCGTGGCTTGCTCCTGTTGGGGCCCCACAGTGTACACTGTCAGAACAGCTAACGTTTGGGATGACACACGAGTGTGCTATCAGGGACCTGTAATCACTATCTCAGGCTTGAACAAGCTCAGCTATGCACCCACACAGAAGAGCTGCAACCGTGACTGTGAAATATTATGAAAAGTAAATTGTTATGCAAGAATAAATAATTGCATGTTAAATCCAGGAGTAATAAACACTGGAAGGAATATCTGCCAGAAAGCATTGTTTCTAATGCAGCATAAAACACTAAACCAGAAAGAGGCTGTCTGATGATAAATGAAGGCTTAAGTGTGGGGTGAAGGACTTGCCAGATCTGCTTTGATTCAGATTGTTTTCTAGACTTGGGGAAGCCTACTTGGAGGGGAACATTCAGAGGCAGAAAAACTTAATTAGCAGTCCAATATGGACTACTTATGAGGCTGTATAAAATTTTAAAAAGATGCCACTGAGCCAAAATATGATTGAGAACATGGAGTAAAAGATAATGTAGCTTGGTTTGCCATTGTGTTCTTTTAAAAAATAAAGTACACTGAGGAGAACATCTAGCATTCTAAACACTTTCAGTAGCAGCCACAAGGCTACTTTAACACCCAGGTAACTTGTTTCCTCATTTTTCTCCTAACTCTCTCTTCATTGTTTGATCCTTAAGTTCTTGCTTTCTATTTGACTATATTATACCTTTCCATTTTTATTTCTTCTTTTGAGTTCTCATATTAGGGAGACTATGTGATATTTACACATGTAGGTCTGGTTTATTTCTCTGAACAACTATGAGGAAGACAACAACATGCAATGTGTTAACTATTGTAAAATAAAGAAATAAATAACAAAATAAAAGAGCAATAAAAAATAATCATACCCAGGACATTCTACAATGGAATACATGTGCTCACTCTTTGGGCTGGTCACTGACTGCAACAACTGAACATGAGGACCAGGTAGGTGGACATTGAAGCCATCTCTCTATCAACTGCAGCAACGTCAGAGTTAAGCATTGTTTGCAGTCTGAGGCCTGAGGGCTTAGCTATTCTGTCCCGCTTCTAAAGGGATCAAGTGCAAGTCACAGTAAAAAAAAAAAAAAAAAAAAAAAAAAAAAAAAAAAAAAAAAAAAAAAAAAAAAAAAAAAAAATCACTGGAAAGGGAAAAAATATGATCCGTTTCCTGCTAGCTTTTATATTATTAACCTAAAGTTAGGACTCAAGTGCTTATTCTAAGTATTCCTAAAAATAAACAAGTGAAACATTGCTATCTTAAAATTATCTTTATGAAGAAACATGGTAGGAAATCTTGAACCACTCTAGGTAGCCTAATTAAAAATTTTGATATAATTGTGACTAATAAGACAGCTGGTATTTACATAGACTTTATATAGTAAACAAAGAGCTTCTAGGATGTCTTACCTCCTGAAATGTCAGGGGTAGACATTAGGTACTTCCCATATCATTTCTGAGACTACCAGTTTACATTGTAAAAAATAATCCCATTTGCTAGTTTGATTATTTGGGTCCTTCAACACTTTCTTTCCAAGATTACCAGGGCTAGTCTCACTATGAACCTCACAAGTGATTCACATTCATGCTTGTCCCCACGCTATTTACAGGGCAGTTATACGTATATTAAGAAAATCTACTGGCTTTTATGACAAAGCTGACTGTAACCAGCTCAGAAAGCCGGTATCTGTGTCCTTCAGCAGGAAGGAAGGAGCCCTTCTGGAACTCTGTCTTGGAGGATGGCTCCACACAATGGACCTCTTTTTCTCTACAGGGTCAAAAATTAATAACTTTTGAGGGGGAAAAAATCTTCTAATCAACAGCAAAACGAGAGAGAGAGAGAGAGAGAGAGAGAGAGAGAGAGAGAGAGAGAGAGAGAGAGAGAGAAAGTCCCAGATTCATGGCCCCAGCCGACCGAAAGGCAGAGAAAGAATTCTGGAATCAGGAGTTTATTCAAATCGGTTTAACTGAAAGCAGACTTCCTCTGGACTAGCAGTTCAATTTACACACTGAACAAAATGTCAGAAGGATATTCAGGCTTCTTACACACACTGCTGATTTTATTGTATACTTTACAGTCTTTATCCTCCTGTAAAAAATTTCCCCTTTCTAGGTTTTAGATAATAGTCTAACATAAAAAATATGCGTTCCCATTTTCTTTTTAAGATAAGAAGGCAAGTGGTTTGCAACAGCGATTAATGTTTGAAGCTCAAATCAGCATTTACGAGTGTGTGTGTGTTTATGTGGATTGTATAGAAGAATCAGCAGCAGACAACGATTATAGAGGGCTCTCATGCTAACATTCTCAAATTCTTATTAGTTAATACACAAAGCCTCACTGCCAGAGCGCTGCTTAAAAATTGAGACAAGCAGCATATGCTTAAATTCTAAACTCCAAACAGAAGTTTTAGCCAACTTTGCAGGCTAGTTACAACTTAAGCCCCATATTGAACCCTTAATCAGACTGCTCTAAACCTCAGTTTTTGCTATCTATCCAAGGGAGCAATACCACCTTTCTTATGCAAATAGGAGTATTACATTAGAAATAATGTTGTTTGAAAGTTTATGTCAAAATACCCCGAATGTATCAGTGCCTTTGAGGGGTTAGTTCTCTTCCTTCTACATTATCTATTATTTAACTTCAAGGTAACAGAACATGGTGTTGCTATGTGGGCATGGACCGGAAGTTTAGGTTTATTTTAGAGAAGGAAAATTAGCACTTACTTACTTTATTTCAAACCTATAACTACGATTACACTTGAAATAAAAACAAAATATAGAAATCATTTTCAAGGGCTTATTCTAGTGTAACAGCATTCAACTTCTGCTTAAATAACAAGCAAGACAAAGAAGAGCTATATGGTAATTTTTCTCCTTACACTAACATAAATAAAAATGAATTTTACATAGCTACATCTAAGTTTAGCCTACTAGGAATCGAACACAGGCCCTCACACCTGCTAGGCAAGAGCTGCAGTCCTGAGCCTTGCCTGGGCCCTGACTTGAATTTCTTATTGAGTGTCTAAGTCAATTAAGAGAGCCAGAGGTCTATCATACTCATAGGGAGAAATTCCAAGTGCCAGGCTTTGGAGATACCCCCAAACTTTTTTTTTACTGGCATCATAGAAATTCCTTTCATTTTGTAGTGGGTAGGGATGACTTTTGAGAATCTATTTTGTAGTGCTTTGGGAGCACCTTTGCTGCAGGTAATGAGTAAAAGCCATTTGGTCCCGTCTTCCCCAATTCCCATCCATGGTAGGCATCACTAATTGATCCCAGCACTTTTTCCCTGTGAGCCTAGACTTGGCATCCTATAACTTCTCAAAATGGATTTCCAGGCAGACAGCCACCACCAACTGATTAGAATTCTCTTGTGAGTTCAAACCACCCCTAGCCAAGGCCAGACTTTACCTTTAAACTATTTATGAAATTAAAGGGTATAAGGGACATGCTTACTGAATAAATTACTAGTCTTAACATAATTCTAATGGGAATATTTACCCTACTTATAAGACCAAACTTCTCAGGAGCTTCATTACCATTCATTTAGAGATAAATACCTCTAATACTACTTATAAATCATCCTTATCTCTTCATTAATAAGAGCTTCTTAAGGGTCATTATTAGATAAAATACCCTTGGCCGGCTCAAATTGCTGTATGTCATTATAATTAATAAAACTGTATATCTTTATGAATAGTCTATAATTCAGGCTCTTTGGTAATTAGATTGAAATGAGGTTTTATTATATTTCAACTTCATTTTCTATAGTGGTGCATAAATGTAAGCCCAGTGCAGATCTGATGTATCTCTCCCCCAGATAAGCCTCTGTGTTTATGGGCAGTGTAAAGATGTACCCAGAACTGATTTCTTCAAAACAAGCACCAGGAAACAAATGTCTAATTCTTTGGCCAGCATGCACCAGCAGCAAAACAAACAGGCCATTCTATGGGTGGCAAAGAACGAGATGACAAAGTCAGCGAGGAACAAATCACAGTATCAGTTGGTCTACACTGTAAAACAAAAGCACAAAAGCACCCTTAATACATGAAAAAGTCAAAGTTCTACAGTTTTCAGTGAACTTCCATGGCTTGGGGGTCCCATCCTGAATATAACTGGATGTGCCTCTGTTATCGTTTCCATGCTTTCCTTAATACATGACATGTTTACCTTGGCTTTCCTAGTCTTGCTTTATTCAGCAGTATTACCGGGTCCTGGCCTAGTTTTCTCTGTGTCCTCCAATTTGTCATTTTTGAAATTACAGCCTGTGTTTATCCAGGGCAGTTACAAAAGTCATACTGGTGCTTCAAGAAAACATAAAATCATTTATGAGTGAGTTTTGTAAATTTTAAAATTTATGACTTCTGGGACTCTTTGAAATAGATACAAAAATCACATCGGAATTTTACAAGAATTTCTGTGATCTAATCGTGCAATTTAGCCTTTCAACTATGAGGAATTCAGGAACAGCCATTATTCAAGATCAAGTGAGATGAATTGCTTTTTTATTTAGTCATTTTTACCAGAAGAGAGGGTAAAATACCATCGATGCTGGCTCAGAACGAGGGTGTGCTTGGTTCCTTTGCTTGACTTTTGGATGCAGTGGGAGAAAGAAATGTAGTGGGAACAAGCAGGAATGCAAGGCGAAGTTTTACTCCAAGCCTTTTTTTTCCCCGATGCTCCTGATGAATAGCAACAAAATAAGATTCGTGCCAGGGGATGAAATCCACAACTATCAGCCCTACCCTTGCTGACTAAAACAGGCTTTTTTTTCTCTGTATCCACATTGTGCTATTTGCTGGCAAATTTAACTGTTAATTCATGTGGTTTCCCCTCAAAGAGGAAAGAAGCAAGCAAGGCAACTGTTCAGTGCTCAATTGCCTATTAGTTTTAGTGTATAGATGAGACTTGCTAAGCCCCAGAAGCAACTAATTAGAACGAGTGTGCTAATTAGAAGGCAACTGTGAGAGTATGACACCCTTCTCTCCCTTCCTTGCTGTCATTTGGTGCAAAATCCAAGGGCCAATTTTTGTCTCCTTTTGGAAAATCATTCCCAACCCCCTACCTGGCCCTACTCCCCCCTGACAGCAACTGCTGCCTTCCCTGACTGCCACAGCCCCTCTGCCACCCTCCTGTCCTTGAGGTTGACCTTGTCGCTGGTCGGTCCAATTGGAATTGGAAGATGGGCTACCTGGGCCCAGGGCCAGTCACCCCGGACCCAGAAAAGCCCCTGGAGCATCCTGCCTGTCTCAGGTTTCCTGCCTGACTAAATAAATAAATAAATCATCCAAAAGCAATCCATAAAAAAAGGGTAAGGACCTAGATTTTTTTTCTTTTTTCCAGAATAAACTGGAAATCTACCTGCACTACAATGGAACTTGACGTGCTTAAGGAGCACTAGCTTGATGAATTTTCTCCTGTACTTTCCCCAGCTACCTCTGCCACTGGCCACAGCTACAGAAGGTCTCCTGGGAAACCTGGTGCTGGATGCGCGGAGGCAGCCGGGAGATGGTGCCTTCTCCAGCCTTACTCCGCCTCCTCCCTCTGCTTTCACTCTTCCTTCCATGAGCACCACTTTCAGAAGATGATGTCAGTGGAAAATGATTCCATCTTGCACGCCCGTTATAGGAGCATCCTCACTGATGGAAGCTTAACTGAACTCAAACTGTCAGGCAAGCAGCACAAAGGAGGAAAAAGGATCAAGTCCTGCTCCACCCAAGCTCCTTTAAGATTCCTAGGTGCTCCTGCTCTTAAGCACCCCCAAACCTAGTGTATAAAGGGACCCAAGAAATCCTACTTTTTACGTTAAGTGGAATGAATGTTCCTCCTCAATGTCTAATGTTTTTGAGGACTAGAAATGGCCCCGTATCCTCCCCATGGCCTGGGACAGGTAGCAGCTTCCATGCCGTGTCCTGCAAAATCAAAAACTCATTTCTAGGTTTATATTTACGATGGACAATGGTGGGAAATAGGAGTGCTGATGCTATTATTGTCCAGCTCAGGGGCCTGGAAATAACCCTTCCCTTGGGCCAATCAAGGTGCCTCAGCCAAGATGCCTGACCCACACCAAGGGCCCTGCAGAAAGGGCCCTTGCAGGGCCTGGGCTGCACTCAGGTGGCTGGTGGGCTCTGAGCAACAGATGCATGTCAGCCTTACAGAAAGCAAAGTATTGAGCTAAGCGCCTACTTGCCCCCTTTTCCTAGATCAAAATACCCTGGAGGAAGAATAAGGGAGAGTGCAGGGGATTGCTTTTGGGCTGCTCAAGAGTATTTTGCAACTGAGGTTTCTGAAAATTTGCGAGTGGGTGGAATTTGCCAAGTTCCTCCCCATTTCCTTGCATCCAGCCCGGGGTTGAGAGAACTGCCCTCCCTGGGTGGCGGGCACAGGCCCAGATGTTCCTTGTAGCTTCAGGAGGCATCGGAAATGTCCTGAATCAGACAGTTTCCTTCCCAAGGAACCCCATGTGTGTACACAATGAGAGCTCATTTCCTCCCATTGGCTTTTGTTTGAGCAGTTCGCTTTGATAGGGGATGTATGCCACTCTCCTTTGCAGTCAGTTAAATGTAAGCACCCTTCTACACTCAGTGCGTGGCCTACCCCACTTGGAGTCATGCCTGACTGGCCCAACTTGGACTGATCTCTGCCTCCCTCCCATTTACATTAAGCACTAAGTGTCCAGGACTCAATCCAAATGATGTAAGTCTCAGGATTCTCCACTGGCTTGTGGGTGGGTGTATCTGCTGAATGTACACATGTGGGAATGTGTATGTAGGCTTGGGTAGTGTACATACATTTATGTGTCTTAACTTCTCATTTTCATGGGCATCTGCCAATCATTTTTGCTTTGTTTCCTTTATGTAGCCTCAAACTGGGCACGTGGATTTTGATCAATACTCAGTGAATGGAGGGACGGAGCCTTTTGAAAGCAATTCACGTGGGATTTGAAGCTCCGTACACATACTTTGCCTGGGAAAAAATTGAAAATCTTTCTCAGGCAAAAACTGCAGCTGAGACTTGTAGATGCCAGGGTATCATACATTTTCATTTTCACTCTTTTCTCTATTTTTAAATGTGTTTTTCGCCTTTCTGTTCTTATTTTCTCCCTGTATACAGTTCAAATGGACTCCAGGCCATACTTCTTTCCTCTTGTTTGTGTGTGACCCAAATCTCACGACCCAGAGTTCCAGCAAACACCTAAGTTGTGAAAGTCTTTCTGCTGTCGATGAGTTCTCAGTGGGAAAAAAGAACATGTGATACTGAATTTTCCAACACAGTCAACTGGGTCACCATATTCAGGAAGGAAGGAAAGTCTGGTTCCAAGAAGTACCTTGAAGCATCCTTTGTTATTCACTCTCTGGGTGACAAAGAGGCTGACCTCCTCAGTTGGGCAGAGGCCAGAGTGGACTGGCAGAGATCATGAAAGTGTTTTGTGGTCCCAGAAGAAACTGATGGATTCATTCATTCATTCATTCATTCATTCATTCACTCACTCATTCATTCACTCAATCATTCATTTCTCAACACTTAAACTCAAATATTTAGTCTTAATAAGATCTAGTTACTATCTGCCTGAATAGCCTAAAAACAGCCTGATTGAAGACAGGGTCAATTTTATCCACACCCAAACAGTTCCAACCTACCACAGACTTGTTCACATGATCTGTTTTCACTTATGCATCATAAAAAATCTTTTCAAATGCAGCTCAGCCTCTGTGCTTAGAAATACCATGGTCCCTCTAGTCTTGGATAATCTGCTTCAGGTCTCACCATTCCTACCAAGGGTAAACATACCCAAAAGACCAGCATAAAACTTTTGTAGAATGTAAAGCTTTCCACATCTTGTTGCAAGAACAGTAAAGTCTTTATGGGAGACAACAATACTTTAAGAATTTGGAGAAATCCCTGTTTGAAGACCCTGCTCTTTTTGGAATTACTTTTTCTGGAATGCCTGCAGCATTTGTTGGAAGATTTTTCTCTAGTACTTTGATATTTTCCCCAGGAACTAGGTCTTGAACATTCCACACCGAGTGTTTATTTGTGTACTACAGAAAATCCTTTACATAGGTGATCTCATTTAATCCTAATTGTTACCCAGCGAAGTAGATCTGGTTATCCTATTTTAAAAAGTAGAAAACAAAGGTCCTAGTATATTTTCAAATTTGCCTGAAGCTGAGCATCTAGTTCACAGTGGAGCCAGGATATGGATGCTGGATCTGAATGGCTTTTACACCCTCATGCCAGCAAGCCTGTAAATGGTCTGCAACCAAGGAATTGTGTATTCTCCCAATAAACACACATTCTTGGGCCCTAAACAGACATCCACATCAAAATCTTAGGGGAAAAGGCCAAGAAATATTTTTTCACAAAGAGTCTGTACCGAGAACAAGACCAATTTCTGGAGTAACTGGTAAATAAATGGGTGTGGTGAGAAAATATTTCTTTCTCTTCCTGGGATTGCAGTTGGGTGACACAAGTGTCATATAGACATACGGCCTTGTGTCATTGCTGGAGATCTCATTTGGCCTTGACCGTGGGTGTGCTTGCCCTTTAGTTGTTTAGTGGCACTGAACAGGCTGATCCATGTCATGAGGCAGGCTGCACGTTTTGTGCAGCTCAACATCACCTGATCTAGGTCACCACAACTCACAACTAGGTGGAGTGTGCTAACACGGGTCACTCTCCATAATTCCCAGTTCATGTACTTCAGCTCTCGTTTCTCTGCCCTTTGACTTCACCAGCCAAACTTCTCTGAAGTTTAAGTGTAACGCAATCCCTGGTTAAGGCGTTGGGGCTTAGCTGACCTTTCTTTAGTACTAAAGCACAACTTCACAGAAACTGTATTCTTCCATGCTTTCTATTTTTTCGTAATGGAAAATTCTGGCTCTGTTTAGGTGGATTATGGACTATAGATTTCTGTGAGTACAACTCATACCTAATAATCATCTATAGAAATGTCTGTCTCTGTAACAAGATACTCCAATCATTCAATTGTATCCCACAAGCCTTCATGGAGTATCTACTACTTTTCAGGCATTAGCTCAAGTTTAAAACGCATCTAGAATGCTACAAAATAAGAAAGTCCCTAACACATTCCACATGTGGCCTCTACATTGGTTGGTTTTGCTCATTAAGGGATGAGTGTCAGGATCGTGAATTATCCTTTGCCAAAACCCAGTGCAATGAAGCAAAAAGCTAAGGAAAATAATAAGGTAACAAGTACAACAAATGACATTGTAGGGCATTTTAAAAAGCAGCAGCAACAGTTGCTGTATTTAGTTAAGCCTGTAATGGTGCAAAGCTCATCTTTCATTAGTAATGGGGAACGACGCAGTCTCTTTGGCCTGCCCTGCTACAATTGTTCTGCATATATCAGAACTCATTGTGAGGCAAAAGCTTCTGGGAGCTTCCTAAAGCAACATTTAGACCCTAACTGGCCACCATCCTGTATGTTTACTTGCTATCTTTCACTTTTCCTATTCTAGAGAATGAACCTATTCCTATAAATTCGTAAAGAACTGCCCTCTGGCCTCAGCCTTCTCAGAGCAATGACCTCTTTGGGCTCCAGGTGATACTGGGGGCCACCTGCCAGCCTAACGTAGCTTACCCTCAAACCCAAACAATTTGTGTCTTCATCCCATTTTCTCTACACTTACAACCATGTCTCCTTCGATTACCCTTCATATTCCAATCCATGTTTTGTTTTTGTGGAACTGGGGATTGAACTCAGGCCCTCGTGCTTGCCAGCCAAGCACTTATTCTACTCAGCTGTCTCCCCTGCCCCTTTGCCCTACATATTTCAAAGCTCCTTGTAAAATTCTAATTTCCTGCTTCCAACGCTTTACAGTTTATCTTCCCACTTCCTCTCTTCCAAAAGTGTAGTCTTGAGGTCAGGGGTATCGCCTTAACTTTCACAGGTCATGGCCACAGGCCTAGTCCCCAACTTTCCTGAACCTCCAGATCTGACATTACTTTTCACCATCACCTGACTATAGGAAACCCTCATGTAGGACACAGTGAATAGAACAATCCCTTTTCAGGGCTCAAAAGCAGTAAGAGAGGTCAAGAGGCCCAGACACCTATTTCAAGGTGCTCTCCATGAAATGCTGCCCTGCTGGAGCTTCTGCTCACTGGAGTTGCCTTGGAAACCCCTTATGTGTATGAGTTCCCCAAGACTGGGTCATTAACCCTTTCCTAGAGTATAGTTACTTCTTTAGCTATTAGATTCTAGGACTCTAAGATCTGTCCTCTACAGATGGACCCCAGTCCACACTGAGCTCTGCAGACCAGCCTCCCTTCATTCTTCTGGTGTCCAGGACCAATGTTCTGAGTCTCCTTTCCTCCTCTGAATGGCTTCGTGGTGTTTCTGCTACTGAGGTATGTGTCTCTAGATCCTCTCTGATGCCCTCACCGCTTTGGCTTCAAGATATCCTTCCCATGCCCTTAGTCCACCTGCTTTCTGCATGGGCATTGGCTCTTGGCTGGTTCTCACTGTCACTCTTTGGGCCACTGCCTTCGTGCCTGAGCAGAGCATCTGTAGTTCTCCATGGAATTCTCCCACTTAAGTGACCTCGTCTCTCATCTGCACTAACATGTAGCAACTTGTTGCTGCATTCTGAAAGAGTTCTACGATCCACAGCACAGCCACCATTCAAGGCCATCCACAGTTTAGTTAATGTCAAGTGCTCCTGGGACTGCACTTCATGCCCCAGAAGTGCATGCCTTGTCACATCAAGGTCACATCAAGGCCATGTCAGATGCTGTTCTCTTTGGGAATCCTTCTCTGCTTGCTCTGGATGGTCTTAATCTACTCACCCTCTGTGTCCCTCATGGCATGGGTGGCCTTGACCACGGTGATTTATCTACATCCTATCTGTTGTACCAGAGTATGAATTCTATGATGGAAAAGAAAACGGGAAAGCTTTAAGACATATTTTTTTCCTTTTCTTATGCTGTTGATATGGCTTTTTTGTTGTTGTTACAAGTTTACCCAAACTCAATAATGACTTCATTAAGTAAAATAGATCTGCCCTGGCAGAGCAGGCTGGGATTAAATTGATGATGCCATCAGGCCTAACCCACTAACAAGGAGACCCTCACAACAGGTAAGGCACTTCTGGTGGCTCAGTGCCCCAAGTCTTCACAGAATTCAACAGCTGATCATTATCCAACTGACTTATGCAAACAGGGTGAAGGAAGCCCCAGGTAGTTCAGCCATTCTCTCAAGTTCCATGGGAGCCCAGTACACAATTCTGTGTCAATGGCCTTTGGACTGTGGGTTCCTGCCACCTGCTCAGACATCTTTGTCTATTTGGGGGGGATTTAAACTGTCTGAGCATGCCTATGACTTCATTGCAAGAAAACCAAAGGGGGCTGTTGCTTGCAGCCCCCTGTGTCTTCGTTCCTTCCACTCATCTACACCAAGCAGGCAAAATCCTTTTAGAGAGACCTTCATATGCTTGGATAAAACACAGAAAAAGAGAAAAGGGCAGGATGCTATTATTATTATTATTATTATTATTATTATTACTACCACTACTACTACCCTTATTATTATTACTACCGCCGTCACCCCTACTGTTACTGGCATTACTATTGTTTCACTCTGATCACTTCTCTTCAAGTTTCTCATCTGCAGCATGAAGTCCCCAGGGTAGATGATGAGTGAGCCAGTCACATGGTCCTTGGGGCCTCTGACTATTAGTGGGATCTGTGCTGCCTGTGGTGTCTCAGAGACTCTTCTGGAAGTTCGTAGGGTTGGGAGACAGACAGACCAGGAGGTGAGCCTCCAGTGGGAATAGAAGAGGTTAGCAGAAGTCCTTCCCTTGAGCCTTCCCTTGGTCTTAGAAGAGCCAGTGCACTGTCGGTAGCTCAAAAAAAAAAAAAAAAAAAAAAAAAAAAAAAAAAAAAAAAAAAAAAAAAAAAAAAAAAAAAAAAAAAAAAAAAAAAAAAAAGAAGAAGAAAAAGAAAGAAGAAAGACAGAAACCCAGCAGCACTAGCGTTTGAACCCGTCTTTTACAAGGAGCTACACCCACAGCCCCTTTTTAAATTTTGGGACAAAGTCTCACTAGGTTGCCAAATTGCCTAGGCTGGATTCAAACTTATCATCGTGAGCCTTCTAGAGTGCTAGATTAGCAGATAAGCACCACAATGCCCAGCTTGCCAGCTATATTTTTAAAATCTTATTAAAAACAGAAAAGACCACAAATCCTAAGTGTCCAGTTTCCTGAAATTTCCCAAAGCAAACACATCTGTGAAACACACACCTCCAAGAAGAAATAAAATATCTGCAGGGCCCAGGGCACTCTACTCCCTGGGGTCCTTTCAGTCCCCTCCCCCCACAACGTGACCACATTCCTGCAGACTCCTTTGCTGCCGCATTTCAGGCAAACCCCGCCCCTCAGGCCAGGCTGGCATGCGCCCTCCTTCAAGGAGCTTTTGCTAGCTGCAAACTGCCATTTCAAAGCACGGAAAAGAAAATGTGCGAGAGGGAGTAATTTTGTGTGTAGGAGAAAAGTGTTTCTAATTTTCAGTCCTGCAGACCTGAGGGGAAGAAGGGCTGGTGAAGAAGGGAGGTCAGCCTGTCAGTGCGGTCCTGGCTCAGTGACCAGACCTGGAAGAGATCCAGCCCCTTTGCCATTTTGCAGGAGGAAGTAGACAGTGGGCCTGTTCTGTACCTTCCCCCCACCTGGCCAGGACTGGTTGCCTCTGATGCCCATAACATGCAAGTTGATGGGGGGAGGTTGGTGGTCATGATTTACGGAGTCATGTATGGTGTTGAGCATATGGTTTTGATTTGTCTGTTTTTAACCAGTGAGTAAGAAAAAGGGTGTCACAGACCTAACTTCGGTATTTGCTGGATTCTGCCAAACTAATGGGAAAGTAACTCCTGCCCTTGTGAACGGGACTCCCCAGGCTCAGCACCTGTGGGTGAGTTGAGGGTGTGGGGGCTGGGAGAAAGGGACCACAGAGGATCGGAGGGAAATGCAGTGTCACTGAAACCTCAGAGAGGGGCGCCATGTCACCCTGAGATAGAGAAATGTATGCACTTTGATGGCCAGTTAGAAAACAGGCAGTTTTTGATAAAATGGGAAATTTTCAGCATGGTAGATGCCTCATAAAGTTCATACGATATCACCAGTGAGGGAGGAGAAAGAGAAAGCAGAAAGAAAGAGCAAGGAAGGAAGGAAGGAAGGAAGGTAGGAAGAAAGGAAGGAAATAAGAGCACAGGCATAGAGATCTTAAGGTTAAATATCAACCTGAAGACTTTCCTAAGAAAATATTGGAATGCTTGTCTTAGGGAAAGACTGAAAACTATGGGGAAGGTTCTGGCTTTCTCTAGATAAACATCAGGCAACGGGTAGGACACACCTGGCCTTCCTCATCTTCCCTGTGTTTACTTAGGGTGTCCCTGAGTGTGTGTGGGTGGAACGGAGAGAGTGAATCCCTCCCAGCTGCTGTCTGGAGGAAGGAGGGCAGGTGAGTGCAGCGGTTGTTGACTGGAGCTGGGATTAATTAGATCCTTCTGTGACCTTGACACCTACACTTGGCCAGCCGGCCAGCCTTTGTCCTACAGAAGACTCAGAGAGCCGCAGAGAAACTCAGGGAGGCTGGACTCCTGCTAAAGTGATCACAGAGAGATGGAGCCAAAAACTGAAACACCAAAACAAAAGGAAACCCTAAGCCATGTAGGTTAGTTCTGAAAACTGCCTTGGTTGTGTTGCTCAAATTGTGTGATGTTGCAGTTCATCTATCACTTCCTGTGCACAACACACAGACACACACAGACACAGAGACATACACACTCTTCTTTAAATACCTGTCTCTGTTGTCCTCCTGGATAATTCTACAAGCCAATATCTAGTTCCTCAACAGGTTTCTTTCCTTTCTTTCTTTCTTTCTTTCTTTCTTTCTTTCTTTCTTTCTTTCTTTCTTTCTTTCCGCACAATAGTTTTAATGGGGGAAAGAAAGTTCCTGTCTGAGAAAGGGATACCAGGGAGTTCCTGAGTAGGCTGCTCTCCCCAGAGGGGGCCATCATCTGTGGCAGTGATGGTGAAACTGTGGCACATGCGTCACAGCCGGCACTCAGAGCCTCCCTATGCCACGCAAACCAAGCCACCCCAGTAGCTGAGTAGAAGGTAGCAGTTGTTTAACCTAAAACCTCAGTTTTCAGGTTTAATTAACCTTGGGGTTCCATGTAGGCCTTGGGTCCCTGAAAGGTTTGCCATCTGGTCTGTGATGGAGACTGCAGACAGTTTTAAAGCATCCATTGTAACTGCGAAGATGTTTGTCCCCTCTCCGTGTCACCCTCTCTGTCAGTTTGCCCACTGTGCTCAGGCACAGTGAGAGTGCACCCCTCCCCCCACTGTCCCTATGCTTGCTGATGCAGTGTCCCATATGGCAACTATGGGCCAAAGCTGGTAGAAAAGCAAAGGATGTCTTGGGGCTGCTTAAGTTAAATATCACATCCCACCTAAGGAAGGTGCTGTGCGAGGAGGTCTGATGTCCTCAGATGTGGGAAGGGCTGGCCTGCACACCTCCTAGTTTACTCCAAAGTCCCGCACACTGAAATAAGGCCGAGGAGCGGAAGTACTGTGCTGCACTGCGGCACAGGACAGAATTTTCTAAGCACATGCTACAGTTTGGATATACAGAGGGGCTGGGCTTGTGCAGTCACTCGGGAGACCCAAGGCGATTAGTAGCTGGGCAGTTTGTAAATGAAGAGGTCTCCCTTGCACTCTACCAGACAGTCTTCCTCCATCAACTCCTGTACCAGCACCTGAATCCACCAGGCAACCAGGGGAGCAGAAAGTTCCAGGAGGAAAGGAGTTAAAAAGACCGAAGCTCTCAAGGGCAGAGTCCCTTTGATCTTGCCTCTTAATTGCAGCCCTGTTGCACCAGGGAACATTAAAGAAAAGAAACAGGGAAACTCTAGAGATAGGGTTTGTTTTGTTTCCTGAGGGGATGGCCTTAGTGGCGGCTGCCAGGAAGCTGATACTGCAGGGGCTTGGGTGATGGCTGTCCTGGGGCAGATCAATCATCCCCCCACCAGTCAGGTGCAAGAGGACCCCAGAATCAGGGGCCACAGACTGTGGTTCAGAGGTGCAGACCTGCAGCACACAGCACAAAGGAGATTTCACAAAACACCACAGGCACCTGTGTGGCACCTGCCTGCCTCCACGGAAGACTGGGGGCTGCCCCAAAGGAAGCCTGTCCAGAGAAAGAAAACCAAGGGTCAAGTGCCGCCATTCCTAAGAATTTCCACAGAAAGCCAGATGGCCAAAATGGCACCAAACACCTCACCCTCCACCAAGTCATGCTGTTGACAATGAGCTTTTTATGGACTCCACTGTGGCGGGCATTTACAAGTTGAGGCCCATCCTTTCAGCTTCAGTCAGGGTGTGCGGCTGTACACACACACACACACACACACACACACACACACACACGAGATTGGAGAGCAACACAAAGGCTAAGTAATGTGGACCAGGCCTTCATTATCCCTGGCGGTGCACCAAGTCCCTCTGCGAAGAGAGACTCCTAGCTCAAAGCTGGATGCCTGCCTGCACGGTATGCCAGTAATTGCTTGTTTATGTTCTGTTGAACTATTTAGTGAGTTCGGAGACTGGTGGAGACTGGTGGTTGTAACACGAAAGATTTCCGTAGCAACCCCCCCCTCTTTTGCAAACCCCAAGCAGGTACTGTTGGAGTAGGTACCCGCTGTCTGTACCTTCCTAACACAGCTCCACTCCTCTTCCGTCTCTGGTGAGCGTGTGTCTCAGCCAGGTAACCTGGTCTCTCTGAGCTTTACTTTCTCCATTAAGTCTTAACCTTATTGACAGGCACAGAGCCTTCAGCAGAGGGCTCGCCGGGGAGTGGGTGCTCAGTAAACTCAGGGAATGCTTGCTTCCCTTCATTCCTACAAGTCAGTGGTAAATTAAGAATACGTACAAAACATCAGCCATCTGTGTGGACATCTGGGCAGGGAAGACGTCCTCTAAAATCAGTTTAGCTTGACTCCTGGCTCTAGGAAAGAGGGGGCCACTCGCACGATGCAGAGAAGCACCCCCGTGGAGAGAGGGCTGATGGAGACTCGAGACAGGAGCCCTATGACCAGCTAGAAGACATCCATCATGGGTCTGGACCTTCACAGACGCGACTCCATTAGAAAGCTATCAGCTTTAACGATGTCTTTGCAAGACTTTCGTCTAACATTTTAAAACAAATGCAATGTTAATGACACATGCTGCTGTCTCTATACACTTCATATTCTTGGGAGGGATGAGAACAGAATCGTGTTATCTGCATCATCTCGAATGGATGAGTTTGCCAGAATCCTCCAAAGCAACTCACTGTGCCTGTGTAACTAAAGTAAGCACACTGAACTCTGGAGCTCCAATTCTGGCCCTAGAAAAGGGGATTCTCAGGCTGGTATTTAACACATGTATTTTTTAGGGGGGGGAACAAAATCTCTGGGGCACATGTATAAACACACCAGCCTTTCCTAGAGGTGTTAACCAAGCTTCTTGGGGAATTTTTGAGACATCTTGGGCATGTGGCAATATCCGCAGGCCACATGCAGCCCCAGAGCTGCTCTACTGGGAAATTCCTACCTCCAGACCCTGGCCCTAGCAGCAATGGTGCAAGGCCGGTGGTTACTTCCCCTCTGTTTCCTCTCTACCCTGAGCCTGAGCAGTGTGGCCAGGCCACCTGGCCTGAAGTTCTAGGTGCTGTCCCCCAGCGCTTGGGCATGCTGGCTCCAAGCCTCTGCAGCCCCCAACATTTCTGCGTCTCAGCCACTACACTCTACAGCCTTCCAGATGTGTGCCACCTCCACATCCTCTGGGGCATCGTCACCACATCCTCTGGGGCATCGTCACCACAGCAGAATGCTGGCCCCTCCCCAGGCCCACTGAATCAGAATTTACATTTTTAACAAGATCCCAAGGTAGTTTTCAGGCACAAGACAGTTGGAGAAGAGTAATTCTGATTTAGTCATCAGAGGCTCGTGGAAAGAAGGATTCAACCATTTGCACACGTCCAAGCACTTTCTCATCTTGCAAATCTATCTGCTTCAAAACAGCCCAATGACTGGGTTCATTCGACAACCACTAGATCCAGGAATCATAAATCAACATGGTCTTGGAGAACAAGATGACCAGAGTCTAGTGCTAGTTCCAGTCACGCCGGAATTACTGTTCTAGCCAGAAATATCCCCAAAGGCAGATTCTGAAAGACAGATGCAGAAGTCTTGATCATTATTGATTTCAAATAGTGCCTTTTGCGTATTGATGAAGATCTACTTCGTTAAAAAGTCACTTACAGGTAAGAAAGATAAAGCAACAAATGCTTCTTTATTCCAATCTTCTAAAGCTCTATGCATGACCCAAGATAAGGGGTGGCGAACCTTTGGCACTAGGACCACAGTGAGCTGTTTGTATCACTGAAAGCTCCAAAAGGTTGTTGGCCATTGCTGCTCCAGATGAGTATTTGTCCCAACAGGACTGCCAGAGACATGAGCCAAAGAAGGTAAAATACATGCTGAGATAGTGCAGTGCAGGCCACACTCCTTTCTCATGGAATCACAAACACTGGGGTACGTTGTTTAACTGTAGAGTTTATATTTCAAAACACTTGTTTTCTTTTGTGCATATTTATTTTCCTTGGCTCACCCTTTGTTTCCTCTCGGCCCTGGCTGTGTTTCCCAAGACCCATACTGTGTCATCCAGGTGCCTCTCCGTCATGGTGCCACCTTCTGCATGACACTGAGCATTCGTGGCTTTGGCCACAGCTTCTGCACAGCTGTGCCCCACGCTGATACTGGTGGCCTGCTACCTGCACTGTGCTTCTTCTCCACACCTGAGCTACCTCCACTTAGATGTCCCACCCCCCATAAAACCACCAGGCCTCTTCCTCCAAATTCATCATCCCTATTACTCTGCTCCCTATTCCTCGCTGCTTGGCCCCCTCTTCTCAAGACCCCCAATTCAGTTATGCCATCTACCACCACCATTTCTCTTGATGGCAACTGACCCATCACTGGCTTTCTGGGCTCTTGGTAGTCATTTTTCCTTAAAGATGCCTGTCGGTTCTTCTGTCTTTTTGTCTGCATTCTCACACTTCCCATGGTATCCTTCTCCTCCCCACACTCTGCCTAGAATGCTGAAAACGTTTTCTGGTCACTGGCATATTTTGTTACAAATTTCTAACCTGTTACTCAATGTAAGAAATCCTCAATGAACCTTTATAAAGCACAGGACCTGTCTTATGGTGAAGAGCTAAAACTCCTTCCTGGGGTTCTTCAGGGTTCTCCAGGTCCTCTATTTAGCCTGATGTCCCTCCCTCCTAATATTTCCTCTCAATTCCCCTCACTGCCCAGCCCCCACAACTTGCTGTCTCTCCTTCCTGAGATTTTGATTACTGGCTTAAACGTTTTGATTAAATATAATCAAAACTATTTTTAGCAGAAATAATCATTGTAAAGAGAGCGACTTATTTGTAAATGGTAAATTTTCATGTCACTATTAATTTATTCTGTTTGGTAACAAACATACATGAAAGCGAACATTTTAAATGATAAGCTCAATAGCACATTAGTTCAACTGTTTCTTCTTGTAGTGAATAATTTTACCCTTGGCCTGGAGTGTGCATATTTCATATCAGAAATGCTGCTCTAGACCCGACAGGTCCATTCTGACCCATAGGACGCACCCTTCTCTCCAAGGCCTTCTTCTCTATCACCCAACAGAACTATCCTTTCCTGAACTCATAGAACATTAAAATTACACACAGTAAATCATTTATATAATATATGCTTCCCTGATACTTTTTCAGTTTGATTAAATGAAACTTTCATTTGGGATGCCAGAGACTTACAGCTTTTTAGAATAATTCAATCTCTTAATTAAAACACACTGTCTTCCCAAAATTGCTTGAGTTGGGCTCTATTCAAGTATCCAACATACATTACAAGAAAACTCCAAGTGACACTGTAGTGTGATTTCATTTATCTCATTAAATAGTATTGTGGGTTTCTACAGGTTAGAGGCATGTTGGTTCATAAGACTTCTGGCAAATCTCTTAACTTTACTCAATGTTGATCAGTCTTTGTTTCTAAAACAGGAGAAAGGGGGCACTTTAAAAAAAGCAAAAAGACTGCAGTGCTATACAAGTTGCAAGTTACCACCACCAATTAGACTTCTTATTTACACATTCACAATATAACCTATAAGGTAATCTGAAATTTCAGACATAACTGACCTCCCACATCCAACTTGACCTCTGATATGTTTCTGCAGGTGAATTATTTTTGTTTTCTCCATTTGTATGTTAAGCTGATGCCAGCGTGCTGCCTGCTTAGCTAGAGGGCTCAAAGGTCTTATGGGCCTGAACTGAAGAAGCAGCTCTGTTTCTTCCATGTGTTAGCTGCAGGTCATATGTGTGTCACCAAGTCCTTGACAGTGTCTCTGCTTGTGTAAGCCAACACAGACAGATACACATCTCGTGGCCCCTCTTGCTCTTCTAAGGTTCAACTTGCATGAGAAAATGTGTGCAAAGCCCTTGTCTAGAATGCATGACCCTAAAATATTAGATATTTCCCCAGTCTTCAGCAGGTTTAAGAGAACCACCCACATGCTCTCCCGGAGAAACAGAATATCTCAGATTTTAGGTTCCTTCTTACAGAATATCTCAGATTTAGGTTCCTTCTTGACTTGGTCTTGTTTTTCTCTCCCCCATCCCCAGGCCTTTAGACAGGCCATTGAGATTAATAAATGGTAAGACCTGGAAGCACCTCAGTGCTCTAAGACTGGGCTGGGGTGCAGAGTAGGCACACACATTGTCTCCGACACTTTCTGGGCCCTCAGAGCTCGGAAATCCACCTCACTTTGTGCTCTGCCTTGACTTCTGTGTCCCACAGCCCACTCCAAATGTACCTACAGTCAAAGAAGGCACTTGGGAAGAAGAGAGTGGCAGGCACTCACCTACCCGGTGCACTTCTAAGCTGGTCCTGTGAGTCACAGTTCAGATCAATTAACCACTGAAAACCGTCGTGAGTGAAAGATTGTAAAATCTCCTAACTCTTGTTCAGAAGGAGCTTTACCTCACACAGCCTTGTCAGAGTGCCCTAATTTCAAGCCTCCACGTTTTAACTCTCTGTTTGAACTGTTAATTGAGATAGGGCCAGTGAAAGCCCTTTGTAAAGCGGCAAGGAGCTACACATATGTTAATTACCCTTCTGAAGACATTTGTGTACTTAACTATTCTTATCTTGTTTGTAAGTATCTCCTTTCTCTAGCTATTGTGGATTGCAAACTGCTCTGGAGGGAGACTTGCAGCATTTTCCGAGTCTGGCTCCTTCCCTTGCTGTCCCCAGGGGGGCTTAGCATCCCCAAAGTCCTCGGACAACAACCAGTGGCAGATGCTCAGGACCTTGGACCTGCTCTTTTCGGCCAAGCCCCAGGACTAAGAAGAATTTCTTAAAGACCTCCTGTGTCTCCTCTCTAAGCTCTTCCCCTAACGACATCCTTAACCTTGTAGCTTGACTTCGCTTACAGAATGGAGATTAATGGGGATGCTGGGTGAGACGCCCCCATCAAAAACTAGCCACAAGATAACTTGGTGTTTAAAGAGGAAATAAATTTTAAAATGAACTCTTTTTTTTTAGAAAAGTGGCAAATCTAATCCTCCAGAGTCAGGCCTCAGGTTTCCTTGCCAAGGACACTGATGGTGAGCGTACTGTACTAGGGCTTCAGCAGCCACCGTGGGACAAGGGCTAGGATTTCCTTGGTGTTTAAGGCTTGGTAAATGATCTGCCTGTGTGGTTTCTAGTCACTTTAAAGCTAAAACTCTGGTTGCTGAGACTCAGTTACACTCAGGATTTTTCTCCCCACCCCTGCATTTAATTTTTCTGTGCATCCTCATGTCTATTGCTCATCTCACATCTGCCTGTGACTGAAACAGCACTTATGCTAACAAGCAAAATAAAGGCTAAGGGCAGGATGCGCAGGCAGAGAGCTCAAACTCCAAATTCCTCCTCTTGTTCTGCTCCCACCACCAAAGTCATCTCAAATCTGAAAACCACGTCTCCTAATAAGCAGTATAAACTGATAGCAGGCAATAACAATATCACTCAAGGCTTTGAGACTTATGCTCTTGTTTCTTGCGTTTTTGTGCACACACTCACAAAGACAACTGGGCAACTGGGGTGGCGTTTTATGCAAATTAGCAAAAGCCAGAGAGCCCAAGAGGTGCTTCCTCAATGCTTGTTGAGTGCTGGATAGAATCTGCTGACAGAGGATACCTGGGACCATGAATTCTTTGCCAAAGCACTCAAGTGCCTTGTGGAGCCCATTTTTATTAGCAAGTGCGTTTTCCACACTGAGAAGAAGAGGCTAGCCCAAACCCTGTCCATCTTGGTGCTCCGGTTCACAAAGGCAGCCCTGAAGGCCTCGCTTTTATACCTGCTTTCCACACAGAAGCGGAAACAAGGACTGCTCCCTATAAACAGTATGTGCAGGCAGTCAGAGCCTGGTGTCACCGCAGCTTCACAGCACCTCTGACTCCAAACTATTAGCACAGCCGCATCTATGAGTTTATGTACCATTTCAAGAAGAACAACAAAAACCGAGCCAAAGAAAAGCAAAGAGGAAAAAAAAAAAAAAAAAAAAAAAAAAAAAAAAAAAAAAAAAAAAAAAAAAAAAAAAAAAGGTGTCGTAAATGACGGACACAACGCGGTGAGATTCCCTACTTCACCCTGCCAAGAAGCTTTCTTCATAGCATGAAATGCAAAGCTCCTTACTCCACACCGCAGTAGGCATCCATAGCCACTGAGTCAGTGGGTCACTCCAGAAAGGATCCTGGGCTCCCTCTCTTGTCTTCTCCTTTCAGCCTCTTTCCTTCTCTCCTTGCTGGACTGTTCAGTTGGAGTTGAGGCTGCTTCAGTGAAAATGGGAAAAGGTTTCTCCCTGTTCTGCTGTGCCCCAGGGGTTCTGGGCTCACCTGGCCTAACTTCCCACTGCAGCTTTCTCTTGCCTTTGAGGCCCTGCCTCTCTGTGGTCCCCTGACAGCTTTGTCTCCACTGCCCAGTAGCTTCTCCCTCGTCGGAATGCTCTGCCTCAGCCAGCTCCAGTGTGAGGCTGCACCTAGAGATCTCAAAGGCAGCCAAGCTATGCTTTCAGTAACCAACCTGTCTCACACTTATACCATCTTTCTTTTCATTAATCACTATCCTTTACCCTGGCAATGTCCCCCCACCTACTTCTGTGTTGATACTGTTGCATTTTAGAAAATGTAAACACATGCCTTTCTTCCCAACTCTTGTTATCAGTAGGAGTGTAGGAAGAAGAGAAAACGCTCATTCTGCTACATGGAATTCTTTTCAGCTCAATGTCTAAATCCTCTTCTCCCAGTTCTTACTTAGAATCTCGAGCACCAGATCTTGAATTTCTATGGCGCTCCCTGAGCGCGGGACTGGCTGGTCGCCATGTGATATTGATTTGTTTTCACCATAGCAACAGCAAATTAAAACAACCAGCGGAGAGAAGGCAGGCTTCCTAGCAGTACGGCTGCATGACCAGTACGTTTCACAAGCAGATTTTGCTTCCGTCCTCTTGTTTTCTTCCTTATCCATTTTACTTTCACAAATTTAATACAAGAGCCAAAGTAAAAAAAAATAATACTGAATGCATTGAGCACAAGGCCTATGCCTGGGATGGTCTGTCTTGCTCAGTTTTTAATATATAGAGCTGTGAAGAAAATGCAAAATGACAATTCTCTAATTTCCCCTTGGAACTATAATTGTTGGTCTATGGATAAACATCTCTAGAAAACTCTCAGGAGCACAGAATGAAGGGTTGGGTATGAATGGTAAGGTATCCGATCACCCTAAGGCATCACCAACCATTTCTTATTACTAAGCTTTCTTTCCTTTGTGCTTTAAAGAACTCATTGTGCCAAGAGCCAACTTACATGTTCTTTCCTCTTTTTTTTTTTTTTTTTGTTATAAGGTCAAGGTCTCCGCAAGAGCTGGCGTCAGGAAAGTATTATTCATTCTTGTTAGGAGCTAGGAAAATGAGGCAGGCATTTGCTCAAGGCTCAGTAAGTGGTAGGAAGGAGCAAACCAGTACTGGGAATTCCCAGGAACTCCAGTGCATTCTAACCAAAATTCTATCTTGAAAGGATCCTTTATAAGCAGTAATCTTGCCCCTCATCCTGGGGACCAAGAATGCCACCTGTGACACAGAATTAGCAGCCAGTACTATTATGTTGTCTCTCCTCTGGGCCATTAACCCTAGAATGCAGTCTATTCTCTCTAAAAGCAGCTGTTGCCACCATCACAAGCAGCCTTGAACTTGGTGACATAACCTGCACCCTAGACAACAGCTCTTGTGGGACCCAGAATAGGGCTCTGGGGACAGTCCTCACTGGTGGCAGTGCTGGGTTCCACCAAGGGGGAGTTGGGCCAGAAAAAGCTCATTACTGCTTTTTTCCAGCCAGGCCAGAACCCTGCAGAAAACCTGTGCTGACCAGCAGGTAGAATATGGTGCCCTATTTACAAAGGGGCTCTGTTCGGGATTTACAAAGAACAAGCTACAATTTGAAGACATAACTCAAGTACTGCCAACAGGGAGTTATGATGTCCCTGCCCAGGACTTAGAGAAATATTCCTCCCCACCAGCCTGCATAAAGGAACACACAGCAGAAATAGTTGGGGGATTACGTCAGAAGTTCTGGGCTAGTGTCCTGCGCTTCTCCTTGAAAGTAAAACTGTGGGTCTAGAAGAATCTACGTGGCACTGCCGTTATTTAAATGAGCTCTGTCGCCCTCCAAAAGGATCAGGAGGGCTAGAGAAACTCCCTCTTACGTAAAGATTATAAGGATGTCCCCCTGCCTTACTCTTTTTCCCCTATTGTCTCCAAAATGTGCAACTAATAAATATCTTTCGACTCAACCTTTGTCTTGAAAAGAGACAGTACTATTCCTTGAAGAACATTCACGGTTGTCGTGGTTAGGCGAGTTGGAATTTTTTTTTTCTTCCTTCGCTTCAGTGCTTGCTAACTATTCTAAAAATGTTACACATTTATTGTAAACACATGCTTCCGAGGCCTAACAAAAAAGCACAGTTTCCTCATGCCTGGCAGAAATTTAAAACGGGAAAGGGCAGAAAGAATTCTTTAACAAATATATCCTTTCCTCCTCCTGGGCCAAGTGTGTTAAAAATAAATCTTCTCCATCATTTCTCACTGCTGCTTGTGGGCAAGAAAGTTGATATGGTTCGGCATAGTGAAAACACAGCTTTAAAAGCTAGCCTGCTCCCATTAAATTATTCTGCTGGCTGTGTGTTCTCATTAAAAATGCATACAGATCAGATAATTGCAGTAAGCATTATTAACCCAGCCTTACTTTGGAATATAATGGTTCCACTTTCATGCTAGAAACAAAGGCTCGGACATGCCAGGGAAAGAAATGTAAACATTGAACTACAGTATCGAAAACTTGCCAGAAAGCTGCCTCTTGCGAAGGTGTTAAAAATGTATCTTTGAAACTCGATTCAAGCTGCAGCATTGGAGAGGAAGGGAAGCCCCTGATTTCCAATACACAGACCTATTTTGGGCCCAAACATTCAATCAGTGATTATTTACTATGGATTTTTCTTTCTTTTTTAAAAAAATTCTTAATTGTAAATCTGTTTCTAATAACATGACCAACATAAACTTTAGCTATTCCGGAACTAATTACGGCAGTTCGAGTATTTTCTATAGCACGTAAATAAGAATGGTTTCAAGACTCCAACTGATTAAACAAAAAAGAAGAAAAAGGAAATGGATCTATTCTCTGAATAAAAACTCGGCTGTACGCCTCACCCCCAAACAGGCGGCGAAAACTGAAGCTTTGGCCATTTCTTTTTTTCTCAAATCAAAATGTTACGTAAAACTCCAGGGTTCCCTGCAAGTATTACATTTGAATTAGTGGAATCCGGTTTCCCTGGCTTCCTTAAGCAACACACATGGAATGCAGCACACTGCAGCAAACTCTTTAAACATTCAAAAAAAAAAAAAAAGGTGGTGGTGGGGGTGATCGCCTACCTTGTTTCGATCTGCTCGCCCTTCCCCTGTACAGTAACCCCGGGAACATCTGGCAGAATCGAGCGGCCCAGGCTTCTCCACTGCATCATGAGGAAGAAATTTCCATGCCAATAATTCTCCTTCCCTGTTTATTGTACTCTGAACGCCGTCTGCCGTATCTGGAAAATTTTACCTTCAGAGGATGAAACGTAGACAGTCTAAACTCTGTTGCTGTAAAGCTGCAGCCCTTCCTTCCGACAAGCCCCGCCCCGCCGCGGCCAGCCAATCGGCAGCCAGCTCGTCAGCCCTCCTCTTCTGAAGCGGGCGCTCATAGGGTGAGTGACACGGCAACACGGCGCTGGCAGCGTCGGAAAACAGCGCATCCATACTGATGAAGGGGGAATTTCCCTCTTCTAAGAAAGCAATCAGCACCAAGACAAAGTGGCACATAATTGGCAGAGCACAGAGAGGGGTAGCTCAGGAAAACATGCTCGGGGACAGCCAGCCCTAAAAGCTGGGAGCTGCACGGTGGATACTTGGGAAAGCACAGAACTCTGTAGATTTAGAAGAAATGCGGCTTGTACCTGAGACTGAAGTCGTTATACCAGTTTAAAAGGCGTGTGTGTGTGTAAGACAGAGACATACATACACACCATATATATATATTCAATTCAGGGCCTGCCATGGAAAGTGATAGCTTACGAAATATTTACACATAATTTCTGCGCCGGGGAGAGAACGTTTTAGTCAAGTGCATATTCACAACCAGGACCTGTTTGGAGCCCAGGCACACAGTTTTCCTGTCTGACATCTGTTACCGCAATGGTTAATTACTGTAGCTCATAATATATCTTCCATCTAGGTTTGTAGACCGCCGAGGACTTCAGTTAGGGAATGTTGTACACTACAATTGGTATCTGTACAGTACTCTTTTCAGCTCTGGGCAGTTACCCACACCAGGATTAGGTGTGCCTGAACCATCTTAGAGGCCACTCTATACATACCTTGCACTGGCACACATTGTCTTTACCGAAGCTACAAATATAGGAAGGTATTTACTGCTCAACACACAGGCCATCTGATTCCAGGGCCATGGTAAGGTGCCACTCTCCAAAGGATGTTTGAGGAGGCGCTGGGGTCTCTGAGACAAACCAGAAGAAGAGAAAAAAGGTTGCTAAGGGTTGCTTATTTATTTTCTCTAGTCAACAGCATTGCTGCATGCTTTAAAAACAAAAACATATGACATCTAGAAAACAAAATAAGTGCACATTTTCCCTCCACTACACACAACATTTTGCATTTGAAAATTAAGTGTGTTGCTTCCGAGACTAGGCCGAGGCAGGGACAATGCCCGTATTCATCTGGAATGAAGTAATGGGGTGCAACTTAGTGGCTTCTTTTGATTTTACTAATTGCGTCTTACAGAACACAATGTTTCCTATATTTGGGGACAATTTTTTTTTTTTTTAACAAGTACTATGCTTTAATCCTGTCAATTTCTGTAGTTAGCAACGCTCTCTTTTCTAGGTAAATCCTTTGAATATCATAACTATCCACCTTTCATCTAGTATATTTTCTGGAAATTTAAATTAGCTTTGTGCTCAAACAGGTAGAGAATTATCTTAACATATTCGTATACATAATATTGTACTTTCTGTATATGGACCACCCAAGGTTTGTGACTGTCTTATTCCCTAACTTCCTGTGATCTCAATTTTAGATTTTATTCCTGTAATCTTTGTCCTCCAAGTTCAGTTCCCTTTAATCTCCAGTCTCTGATCCCAAGAAATGGAGTCTCCCTGCATTTTCCCCCAAGCTAACCTAGAGCTCTGACCTGCACTGACACTAATGAATGGCCTCTGGGATTGCAGTCTCCTAACTCCACGCTCTCTGTTGCCAGACAGGTTTTACTGCGTCTTGTAGAGTCATGTTCCTTCTCTACTCAAGCCCTTCCCTCTATAAAATCCAAATTATAGACGTTCAAGGTCCTTTGTGATTGGGCCCCTGCCTTCCTGGCCAACGTTTGCCTCACAGTTTTCCTAAGGACTCTTGGCAACAAAGCCTCACTGCTGTCCACATCCGTACTTATTTCTACCATCCCTAAGCTGGGTGCCTCACTGTACACCTCCTTTATTCCCTGTCCACCTCAGCTTCTCTGAGGTTCTTTCTACCACTGAACTGTTCAGCATGCCAGGCCATTTTAAGCCCTTAATGTAATATTAAGTAAAATATATCTGTACATACACTTAAATACCACATGGTATCTCTCCTATGAAAAACCAAAAATATAAATAAAAATGGATAATAAGAAATGTGGAGGTAGAGCTTTTGCAAATGCTAAGGGAACTAAGAGCTAAAGGAAGATGCTGGGGAGAAGGGAAAGGGGGATGAAAAATAATGAAGGTGCGGTCTGTCCACGTACAAACTCCCCCAGGAGGAAGGGATCATTGTGCCCTGAAAACATGTACTGGTAAAAAATTAAAGTTGAGAAAAATATTTTTATTATCATAGTCTTGTGGAGTTCACTTGCCTGAGTTGATCTTTGCACCTCAGAAAGAAAGGTTTGTGTCTTACAATACAGAAGACAATGCTTACGAGACATCTGCAGTCACTGGATCACAGTAAATGCCCACCAAATGGTAACTGTTCTTATAAACACCATGGACAAGTATGTCCCATCATCTTTACTGAAAGGCACAAGCTAAAAGCCAGGCAGAATTTCTCGACTCTCTTCCCTAAGCACCATGTGTAAGCCTCTGTCAAGGTCTTTTGAGTTTATCCCCCATATATTTTTACATGTTTCACCTTGCTCTTTCTCTACCCAGCTTTGTCCAAACTATGAGTGTCTTTCGTTGTTTGCATTGAACTAGTTTCTTACCTGGTCTCCTCAAATGTATTTTAGATTCTCTTTAAGCTCTCCCCCACATTTCAGCCAGATTACCATTTCGTACATGGAAATCTTATTTGTTCTGCCTTTCCTGTAGAATTCTATGTCCCATCCCTAAATTCAGATTGGAAGTCATAACTCTGAGGTGATGGTATTTGGAGACAGGGTTTTGGATAGTAATTGAGTCTAGGTGAGGTCATGGTAATGGGACTTTGGGATGGGATCAATGTTCTTAGAAGAGACTCAGGAGAGAGGTCTCTTTCTCTCCCTACTCTGTAAGGACACAGCTAGGAGGTGGCCCTCTGCTGGCCAGGAAGAGCCCTTCCTAGAAGTAGACCACAGTGGTCCCTGATCTCAGCCAGCTCTCCAGAACTGAGAGAGAATAAATTGAGGTGCTGTAAGTCATCTAGTTTGTGGTATTTAAAATGAAAGCCTAAGCAGACCAGTACAATCTTTAAATATCTTAGAACTGCTCTTAGGAACATGAGAGTCCTACAGACTGGCTACCACCTGGCCTCTGTCCACCTCTCTGGTCCAATCAGAAGCCAGTTTTTCAGGGGCCCTGTCCCTGACCCAGAAGATGAACATAGGTCCACCTGTTGTTTTCTCAAACAACTCTATGAACTCCAGAGCAGTACTTCTCAATTTTAATGAGCATGCAAATCCCCCAAGGATCTTGTTAAAATGTAGATCTGATCTCAGTAGTTCCTGGGTGGATACCAAGATTATGCCTTTCTAACAAGCTCCCCAGTGGTATGGAGGCTGCCAGTCCATGGACTACCCTTCATGTAGCAAGATTTTATAACTGTTGTTCACTTCAGAGTGTGTAGTACTGGATATGGTTATTCGTTAATTTGGCTAATCATTTACTTCAGGCATACCTTCCCAACCAGCTTGTCCGCGTCAGAAGTGACCATTGTCTCTGCAGTACTGGACCTCCATTGCTGACATGTGGGGGTAGGGGTGGGGGTGAGGATGGCTCTAGCCCATGCCTGCTAGATGAGCAAACTGGCAAGTTGGACTTTTATTCTTTGTTTTTTCCGCTTCCGCTTCCTCTTCCTCTTTCTCTTCGTCTTCTCCTTCTCCTTCTCCTTCTCCTTCTCCTTCTCCTTCTCCTTCTCCTTCTCCTTCTCCTTCTCCTTCTCCTTCTCCTTCTCCTTCTCCTTCTCCTTCTCCTTCTCCTTCTCCTTCTCCTTCTCCTTCTCCTTCTCCTTCTTCTTCTTCTTCTTCTTCTTCTTCTTCTTCTTCTTCTTCTTCTTCTTCTTCTTCCCTTTCTTCATGTAGCTCAGCATACATTTCCTCAAACTATGGAAAGAAGCTTGATATTTGCTGTGGTTATAATGCGCTGAAGAGGGTGGAGAATGAATGAAAAAACAAATGAAGAGTAAGTATCAAGAAGGTCAGTCCTATATGAAGGAAGACCTGGAAAAATCAAAACTAAAGAAAAAAATATGTTAAGATTGGCCCAAAAGACTTTGTCAAATCTGTTCCTTTCTCATGACTTCTGGGCCCGATTCTTCACTTGGACATATGAGACAAATTGCTCTTCACCTTTTCTCTGACCCAAATCATTTTGTTCATTACCATGTATATCTCCCATGTTTACCACCTCCCTGAATGCAACCACTCTCATCGACGTCCATTTCTCCCTCACTCCATGCTACCTCCAGGCACGCCCAAATCCTCTGCACACTGTGGTCCTTCCCGCCTCTGCTTGCACTGCTGTGCCTCTGATTCAAGATCACATGGCTTTTTGTCTACTCTCCAGCTCAAACTCCAATCTTGCCC
This sequence comes from Myocastor coypus, assembly GCA_004027025.1. Lineage (NCBI taxonomy): Eukaryota > Metazoa > Chordata > Mammalia > Rodentia > Myocastoridae > Myocastor > Myocastor coypus. Next base: position 32,816 of record PVJA010007623.1, read on the forward strand.
CTTAGCTTCCAAGCCCCTCGCAGTCTCAGGTGAGCAGAAGGAGAGGGAAAGGGGCCATAAAAAGAATGAGGATTTTTTTATAGACAGAAAATATATACTAATAAAAATAATTATAACTTAAAAATGAATTGAAGAAAGCACGTCTTCCATAGTCTTTCCACTGCTCTCATGGGCTCCTGGATAAATCCTCTACTTACTTCCCGAGCCTACAATCTCAAGGCAGCTCTTGAGCACACGTGCACCTTACTTCACACCCAGTGTCACTTGCAGTCTATGGAATGTGTCACATCCTTGAGTGCATGGCCCTGGATCCCCTGTCCCCGAAACATTTTCTATTCCTTCCCAGCCCACCCCACCTAGTTCTACCTAGTGACATGCCATACAGTCTTCTTCAGGAAGCCTTCCCACCCGCCCACCATGGCTTCCATGCACTTCGCCATTTCCTTCCTCATAGCAATTGTCACAGTCCATTATAAATGTGTCTTATTTCCTTGTTTAGCACACTAGTCCCTGTGAGAGAAGTGGCCACACTGTTTTGTCATCAATTTTTCCTTACTACTCAGAGCATGCAGAATGCTAAAAGGATAAACATGAAAATAGCACTGGTGGAAAGCTTGGAAGACAGAGAATGAATTCACAGAATATATATATATATATATATGTGGAGAGAGAGAGTAAAAGGAAAAGGAGAGGAAATGTAAAAGCTGAAAGGCATATACACTTATGAGGTCATTGCTTTTGGCAGATATACCAAAGTTAGCAAGCTTTCAGGTAAGGGCAACATTAATCTTTGATGATGTTTAAAATGGTGGTGATTCCCAGAGAAACAAAGTCTCTCTTCAAATAGAAATGTGTAAGTGTCTGAGAACAGAGGTGTCTAGGAAGGAGGGGATGGGTGTTCACATCAAGGGAGACACACGACAGTAAGGCAAGGTGCAGAAGTCTGCAGCAATTCAACTGAGAACTCACTCCTCTGCCAGGGTCCTTCCAGCTTTTGCCCTGTCTCTTGGTCCATGAGCAATGGCTGAGCTGCCTCATGTGTAGACCCCATTGTAAGCTCCTTGAGCAAAGAAGACAAGAGTTACATTGCTTGTGTTCTCCATGACACTTAGCAGGGAGTGTTGCTGAATTTAAGTTGGATGATTGATTTCTATTTAGAATTCTGAAGAAAAAATTATGAACTTCAAAAGAAACTGGTATATTTCTAATGTGTGGGTTGTTGAAAATGTAGCAGGGAATAGAAAATTGGTTTCATAATTGTCAGAAAAAGTTATAGTATTTTCTATGGAATTTGTCATGAACAATGAATGCTCACCAATTTCTAAGTTTCCTCGAAAAGTCCAAGAGTAGAAAGCTGGGGAAAAATTAGACATAACATTGCTTGGGTTAAGGAAACAAAGTGAAGCAAACTGCATCAAGCATGTCAATGAACTAATGGTGGGGACAGCCTGAGCATAGAGCTTAGTGCTCAGCACTCCCTGTGCACCCACTGTGCTGTTACTACTTTCGCCCCATCATGGTCTTTGTCCTGACCCTTGAGGTATAGAATCTTAGAGGCCCCCTTGAAGAAAGCTCACCATGTGTCAACAGAGTAGGAACGAGCTAAGGTGAGCGTTTGGTGGCCAGTAATGTTTTCACTTGGCCAAAAGAAATACAGAATCATTCTATTCCTTTAAAAACACTCTCATGTTTATGTTTTAACCACTTGGTAGCTATTTGAAAGTTAATATAAAGTATTTGAAAGAAATAACATCTTTACTTCATTCACAACCCAAATTAGTTATTCACAAGTTGGGCGTGCCTATTGGGTACTCGACAAAATTCTCCAAGCTTGAAATCGAATTGCAATCGCTATTTTTATTTCCTGTTCCACACTGATTTTTCCATGGTGCTTGCTTTTCATCTTAGCAATGGCTACAATATCCAGATTTGCAAAGACATAAAATAGCATCAAAAGGAAGGCAGAGTGATTCTGACACAGACATTGCAAATTACCTTGAGCTAGTGGCTTATACAAGGCCTGCACGAGGCGGAAGGCCACCTTGCATCACCTTGTTAGAGATGAAAAATCTCCTATGAAATCCTTGTGAGATCACTACAGTATCCCAAGGTGTCTGGTAGCACAGTTGGGGAAATATGGCAGCAAAGGTAAGGATCCTAACAGCTTGGCCAATGTCACTTTATATTTTCTGGAGAAATAGTTCTATCCCTCCTCTCCTCAGGCCCAAGGGCATTTAAAATGACAGAGAAAAGTCAGGTCAGAGTTTCCTGGACATGTGCAGTTGTGGAGCAGCCTCAGGGATATGGGTGCGGCTTATGGTTCTCTAGAACTTCAGATGGATATGGGCCAAAGAGAAAGAGGGTGAGACCAGGAGCATGCTAGTCCGGCCAGCTGTTATAGTGGGTGGGGAGAGAGTGGGGTTCCTACTGACTGTTCACTTTTACATTGAACAGTGGAAATAAGTGTGGATACGTACCAATAGCATCTTCCCTGCTACTCCAGACAAATCTTTGCAGCTCATCCTCAGTCTACTCCTGTGCTGAAGGGCGATCACTAGGCCTTACTCATTAAATGTTGTGTTTCCTAGAATATGGCTCTGGTCCTCCAGTGAAGGCTGAGTATTCTCAGAACTCCACCTCTTCTTCCGTATATGAAAGCCTTGTTTCTGATAGAGGAGAGACTTCCCTCCTGTCCTAAAATGTATAGTTGGATGGCCTCATTTCCCTCCTGGTGGATTACTGGAAGGATTTTTCCATCCATAATTTTTTTCCTATCTGCCCAGTGATGAGGTCAGTCCTGTAGAAAGTGGCTGGAAGGAATTATACCTGCCTTGTTCTGCCTCCCCCTGTGCTTCTGCAGTGTTCACCCCCTTTGCTCATCTATAATCTACTGGGGTTTATTGTCCTTTGTCTATTTCTGTGGGCTGTCCACATCTCATATTTTCTTTGTCAGTGCGTCAGGAACTGACCATAGAGATCCATTAAATACACGAGTAAAATATTGGAGGACCAAAACACAGTCCAGGATGGACAGAAGATGATGCTTGAGACACAAAGCCAAGTATCAAAACAAAGACACACTTACTAATGAGCTTTCAAGGGTTCTTACAGACAAGTGCTTGAAAACCAGAGACTAGAAAAGTCAAACCATTTAAAGAGAGTACAGTTTTGGTGTCACCAGACAGGATGTGCCATTACAGAGCGAGGTTTTTGTTTTTTGATCTTGGATGAACAATAGAGGTCTGCAGAAAGTGTCTTCAGTGTGGTGGAAATGGAGTCTTTAAAAGGTTTAGAAGTAAGTGGGCTTGGGGAAAAAACTGTATTGAAAACATGCATGGGAACTTGTGATGGTGAGAGTGTGTGACCCTACTGACTGGAGGGGACCTTGTCTCCTGATAGTGAGAGAGTGGACTGGATTTCAGAGACGGAGAAAGTACGGCATGTGTGGATTCATGGCTATGATGGTCAGCTCTCCCAGGAAAAAAATTAATGCAGCTGGTTTTAATTTATTACAATATAATGCTTCTTATAAAGGACTTTCAGCGTGCTGGGTCCTATCTCATTTCACTCCTCTTAGGGTTGCCTTCCTGTCTTGATCTGGATATTCACTTGTTCGATTATGATTTGTCAAATACTCACAGGTTATTGGCTCCCCACCAAGATCTTCAACATGTAAAGATAAATGAGGTAAAGACCTGACCCCAAACAACTTCACGTGTTACACAATGATCTGCTAAACCAGATATGCAGGCACTGCCCCAGAATTTTCTGGAGGAAAAACATCCATGGTCAAATACATTTCAAAGTTGGAAGTAACCAAATCTGCTTTACTCAGGAACTTCTTAGAGCCTTGATTCTGGAAATATGTCCTGCAATTCTTCAGGAGGGGGTGTACAGCTCATGGTGCTTGGGAACTTATTTCACTATGGACGTCTTCTTCAAAACATGTGATCTAATGGGTGAAGGAGATAGCTCTGTGGCGTAAGCATCCACCTGGCAAGTGCAAGGTCCTTAGCTGGATCCCTGATAACACTAAAACAAAACAAAACAAAACAAGACACACACACACACACACACACACACACACACAACTAGTATGAGTGTTCTGGTGGATGCATTTTGGGAGCTACTGGCCCTGGCTCAGATCCATTTGTTTCCTTCTTTTCCTCTTCACTGGACCATGACCACATCAGCTTACCTTAACCAGCTCAGCATCTTTGTTGCTATGTGTTCTTATTTCACCAGGGCTCTTAGCATTGCCAAGAACTTGGGCGACATCTGCCCTGTCTTGCTGATACTTCTCTCCGAGTTGCAGAAATAGTTACCCTGGGAGTCTGTGTGGCAACTTCAAGTCTTGGCCAGACCTTGATGGCCAATTTTCTCAGTTCTTCCTCTTGGTCCCACCTTAGAGACAATTAGTTGGGATTTTCTGATTGGTAGAGCGCTGGATAGTGACCAGTGTCTATGACTGCCTTTGCCAATCTCAAGCCTCTCTAAATCTAGGCTCTGAAGACAACACTCATTTCTTGAAAATGCATTCACTGATCACCTTTTTCCTCCACTTAATGTCACTCACATCAAGCATTTCTGGGGAGTTCCCAGAGGCCTGGGTATGGGGAGTGACAGTCTATTAAACATTTGTATAGTGATTATCATGTGTCCAGTGCAGCACTAGAAAATCCATTATGCTATTAAATCCCCAGTTTTATATATGAGAAAAACTATCTGAGTGATAAAGGAGACTACATTCTGTCACATAGCTAGTCAGCATTGGAAGCATTGGACACATGCTAGCTCTAAAGGAAGTAATCAAATGATATGATGCTTTAGAAAAAGTGAAACGTTAGGAACACATATGTACATGCAAAAGTAGGGCCTATTGGGAAGATCAGACATCGTAGGTGGAGTGGCAGGGAACAGTTGTAGGTCCTGCTGGAGCCAGGACACTAAGATGATCTGCAGAGGCAAGGAAGCTACAGGATCTCTGGAGGGACATTTTCTAAGCAGAAACCCAGGGCCAGCTCTGGAGACATTCCCATGGGGATGACCTCTGAGTTCAATTGCTCTGGCCTTCATCTCATCCCTAAATGGCAGCCCTGCTTCATAATCATATACTGGTGGCCAGTATATTATTTAGAGCTACAATATGGTGGCCTCTGTCATTTTATCCCTTCACATGCTGGTCCTTTTCACGGCTTTTTTTCCCCCTCTGTCAACAACCATAACTTTGTAGATCTTTGGTTTTTACTTTCCTATATTTCCCTGTCTCCTTTTTTACTAAATTAAAATAATCGCTCTGTCTTTTCAGGTTGATGCATTAAATAATCTCATCCCAGTAACCATTTAGATCTGAGTTATATTCTTAATAAAGATAGTTTAAACCCACATAAAATGTGAATATTCTGTCAAGGACACGTACACATGTTATGCTTCACATGTACATGAATATACATGCACACATATTATGTAACACACATTGGTGTATGTGTGTGTATGTGTGTTTGTGTGTGTGTGTTACAAAGACAAAGCAGCTGGCTTCACTGTATTTGCTTTGGAGAAGAGGCCGTGTCAAGGGACATGGATGTATTCTTTGCCAGAAAGGAGCCATTATTAGAGAGAAAAGCAGGCTCACCTTAGCAACAGCATGAGATGCGATGTCATCACCTTACATCATTCTCCCTCCTGTCACCGTGTTCCTTCTCTAAATTGGAAACCACAGCTTTATAGGCTTCTGTGTTTAAAAGCCTTAATGAACAAGGAAGAAGTAACCATATTTGAATATTCACCGAGTCATTCTCATCTTGAGCACTGTTAGCAGGTCCCCCTGCAACTGCAGAACAAAGTGGGAATTGTTCTTTCTCTACTTTATCATCCAGTGCACAGTAACTGCTCTGCCTGCGCATCGTCTCCCTGCGCTGTTTGCCCACACACTCCTGGGACTGCCAGCCCCTCCAACAAGCCTGAGCGCTTGCACATGGCATGATTTTGTTCTGCCAAGCAGTTCAATCTTCAGATGATTATGGGGCAATTACAACCATGGATACTAAGGCTGGAA